>JAODLD010000366.1:0-12043 GCA_026781065.1 Mormyrops boulengeri | reverse complement strand
CTGCATGCAGCGATAGTCTTGGGGTCCAACCTGGGGGGTGGGGTCCTACTTCAAATACACAGCTACCAGTAGATATTTATTTATCAAAATTTATTGAATTTAATTAATTAAACAAAAGGCATCTAGCAGAAATATTCAGAAGCTTGACAACTAGTACCCTACCAGATCAGAGTCATATAGTTAAAATTACTCAAATGGTGAAAGTACTATACATTTATTTGCTAGCAAAGAATATTTAGCGTGGTTTTTGGTAGATATTAAGTGAGTAACATGCAAATGTAGAAAATCACGGTGTGTTCAAAAATTTTTCACTGGTAGTGTTAGTCAAGAGAAATAGAGTGAGAGACAAAGAGGGGAGGAGAGATAGACAAACAAAGCAGAAGAGAGGAGGAAAGAGTGCAATCTACACAAATTTGGCAGATGAATTGGCAATGTTTATTTGAGGATGCAGTGGGACCATTAAAGGCAAACTGAAAAGAGCTGTTTCCTGAGATGTGGGGCAGGTACACACGGCTCCCCCTCGTTACAAGCCTTTGGTTCTGCCGCTCGGGTATGTCCAACTGGTGCACAGCATTCTGGAAGCTTAATGAGGTGGCCTCCAGGAATCCAGATCAGAACCGTCACACTGTTAGAGCCATTTTACTAATAACTTTTTATAACTCCTCGCAGCTTAAAGCGGTGAGAGCGTACAGGTCCTACTAACCTGATACATGGCCAATAAAATGTATATTCTATCTTATTTTCCTCAAAACAACATAATAGCGGGTCTCGACTGAATAAATAACAGTACGTCCCAATTTGAAAGGGATACCTGAACAGAAGCCACCATGGATTAAGAGCCGTTGTGTGCGATGGAGAAAGTTTTCGTGAAGGTAACTTTACTTTTTGTACAAGATATAGTATCTATTGCTGTTTTGTGCATTGGATGAAGGCAAGTTGTAACGGGTGACTTCTGCTTTTAGACTACAAGCCGCCACGTTGGGACCGATTAGCTGGGTAATGTGGCTACGGTATTATGGTATTTTAAGTGGTTAATTAAAATATAGGATTTGATTGTTGAAACTGATGTGTGTGTTTCTGGTTTCATTTTCTTTTAAAGGAGGCTTATGTAACCACTGTTTTTCCCTACTTGTATTCCATTGCATTCTGGTTACTCAGACCGGGAGGCCTATTAAGCATGTGAGTGGTTTGGGGGCCTTCTCAGTGAATTGCTTGGTGAAATTGTTCACCTTGTATATAATATGGATAGGTGAGGGATATCCAGCTGTAAAACCACCTCCATGGATATTGTCTGTTGTGACTTAGTATGGTGTTTATATTTTCTTTAGTTTATTTCTTTTTTTCTTTTGGGTAGGGATTTTTATGTCAGGGTTGACCTCAGAGGGGAGTGTGCTGGGCCTGTTCTGCTTCTTAAGTGTGCTGTGGTGTGGGTGTGCAGTGTTCAGGCCTTTGGACTGCTTCTAGTGCAGTGGATTTTTGTGTGTGCAAGAACTGCATTAATAGTCACCTAGGCTGCTGGTGGCCTTGCTAGCCCTACCTCTGGGGGGAGTCCTGGTCACCGGCACTCTCACCCTTGCCTGAACTGTGTATTGTTGCCTGTATGGGGGTGGACGGGTTATTTAGTTTCCTTTTTTTTAATTAATTTTCACTTAATTGCATTCTTGATGTGTACCGGTGTGTCCTTGTGCCACCCCCCGGTTGCGGTAACACTTAGGTCTCCGATTCCTATGTTTTGAATTTAATTATACTGGGGGCTTCGTACAATGAAGCGCTTGCTCCTGACAGATCAGCATTTTTTTTTTTACTTATTATTATTTTGTCAGTATAAGAAGTGATTGAGGACTCCCCACGTGATCCTGACACACTCATACATATTTAATGAGGTAAATGATATCCCACACTGATGTCACGGTTTGACTGGACGAATCCGGCACACAGGATGAAATACTTTTTTAGTTTCGAAGTTATGAAGTAAAACTTGTCGTACGTGAAGGTTATTATGGTAAGATCACCACTACTTCTCCAAACAAACGATCTCTCTCGGTAGCACCTGGAGGTGCTCTGATGTTTACCTTCATGTTTCACTGCCGATACAGAAGGATGTACTCAGTTTAGAGTAAAGGTTTTCCTCTTGCTGTATGTATAAGTGTTTTCTTAGTGGAGTTGCTCGGATGGGGCACAAAAAAACTATGACATGTAGGCTGCCCATGGGACATAACAGTCAGAGACAGAGGAGACTCCTTAGTAACCAAAAAGAGGTTTTTGTTTTTGTTGACTGAGGCCTAGATGGCTTGTAATGTGTCTGATCTGTGGGGGACGACAACCATGAGACTTGGACCTCCAGGGTCATATGTCAAAGCTTGAATCCCTAAGCGCATGTCCAACAGGCTCCCTAACCAGGCTTCTGGGGTCGTTACTTCCCGGGACGCCTTCTCCCTGAAAGCCTACTGCAATGAGTAAGACAAGCACAGGCACAGAATGGAAAATCCTGACAAGTGGCAGAACCCAACAGGATGGGGCCCATTTGAGCATCAGACTTGCTTGTTGGCTGGGTATTTTCAGCACACTTTGTCGACAGCTCTAAAAAAAAACGAGGCGCAAGCGACTATAACTCTTTTTTTTTTATTTTTTCCTATTGAGCAAGATAAATAGTTTCAATTTCCTCTGCAGAAGCACGACTTTGAAAGCTGGTGAAATATATCACATGTAGGTGTAAGTGCAAGTTACAGGGAGGAAGTTTCTGCTCTCCAGATTGAACTCAAGTGCGTTCCTTCCCAAGATGATACCACGAGACCAGCCCTTTTTAAAAAAATATTCCCTTTCATAGCTTGACTGTTGTCTTGCATGTGAAGAGACTGTTTCAGCTCATAATATGGCAGACAGAGTGGGTTCTTTTCCCCAAATCTGTCACAAGCTGTGAATGTATTCCTCTTGCAGAATTCCAGCGCTTGCCGTCATCAGGGGTTTCCTAACCGGCAGGGACGAGGAGCGGAGAGCGCTTTCTCAGTCCCACTGTGGGAAGTCGCTTGAGTGCTTCCGACACTCCAGGCCCGGAAGAGGATGTGCTGGCCTGTGCTGATGAAACTTATGATCTGATTTGGTTCTGGGTTGCATTAATCACATGAGATACATTGATCATGGGCACCACGATGGCGTGGTGGTTGGCACTGCTGCCTCATAGCAAGAAGATACTGGGTTCAGTCCCGGGTCCTTTCTGTGTGGAGTTTGCGCGCTCTCCACGTGTTCGTGTGAGTTTCCGCTGGGGGCTCCGGTTTCCTCCCGCGGTCCAAAAGCATGCAGGGCAGGTTGATTGGCGAGTCTAAATTGTCTGTGTGTGGGTGACTACCCAGGGTTGGTTCCTGCCTGTGCCCATTGTTCCCAGGATAGACTCTGGTGACCCCAGTTTGATGCTGACCCCAGGGATTAAGTGGTTATGGTGATGGATGGATACATTGAACTCCAGTATGAAGATTCCTCTTACAGAGGAGAAACTAATAATAAAAAACAAGCACTTGGAGATCACATTTAGTTCTCAGGCTTTTTTTGAAGAGAGGAGAGGCAGCAGAGGGCAGAAAGGTTCACTCATTTTTTTTTTTTTTTAAATAACCCCTCCCTTGGTTATTCCTGTGATTTTTATACCTCTGTTGGGAGCTGGGGGGGAAGGCTAGGGTAGCAGAGATCAACTACCGGAAGAATCAACCTGAGAATTCATGGTCCCAGTGCTCATCTACTTAGAAATAAAAGAGAAATGTCTTTATCAAAGCCCAGTATTACATCAATATCCCTGTGAAGGCGATAGCCTCTCTGGGGAGGGGGGGGGTTGGGAAGACCCTGGAAATGAACTGAAACAGATATGCTGTTTATGACACAACATGGAAGGAGGTGACAGAGGCTAGAATCCCAGGTCACTCGGTAATGGCGGCCTGTTGAAGCCTTTGTACAGAAAAGCCTGGAAATGGTGGTGTGTTTTCATTAAATGAAGCATGAACCAGATGATATTGGGAGTCTCTATTTTTATTGCAAGAACTCTGACATCATTACTCAGGCCACTCCCTTGTTCTCTATGGACCAGCACTGTGACATAAATCGACACCATATATATGGGGCACCATATAAAGCCTGCTGAATGCCACAGGGTCCCCCAGGCTCAATAGCACTGCTCAGAGTCAGAAATATGGGGTCCAACTATCCCCCCAGGCTCAGAGGTGCTGCTCAGAGTCAGATATACAGGGTCCTAAGCCCCCCTCCCCCCCAAGCTCAGAGGTGCTGCTCAGAGTCAGATATACACAGGCCTGCTTTGCCCCCAGGCTCACACGCACCGCTTAGAGATATACTCCTCTCACACCATTCTTTGTCTCAGTCATCTGCCTTTAACCCCCCCAAGTCCTGCCTATATTACTGTTTTCCTATTTGACTTTATATTTGGGATGCTGTGCTTTTTGGCAGCAATGGAAAGTAAGCAGTCGTTTGATCTGTGGATCGGCCAAACCGTACGTTGGGATTCAAGGGGGCTCGCCAATAATGTCACAGGGGCAATGATGTGAATACAAAATCAAAAATAGAGGCACTGAACTCACCATTGGGAATTCAGAACAGTTTAATCAAAACTGGCCCATTGAAGGATAAATTGGGACCAGTGCCAGAGAGTTTGGGCGATTCCTGAGCATCAAATTTAGCAGGAATTACAACTACTGCATATATAGGACTTTTGCGTGTTAAAGATACAAACAGAAAAGGGCATGCAAAAGGACTCGAGAGTGAATATAGCGAAAACAATAAACATAACCCAGCTTCCGAACGCTACCCAAAGTTAACTTACCTAAGTGCAGAGAAAACAAAAACACAAAGAGAAATTGTACACCTTATTCCCTATCCAAACAACAGCATACAACATAAGCTCGCAAAACAAAAACGGCAGTCACTCCCTATGCACCCGACACACACACAGAGCATACACAGAAGTCAAAGTGTTAAAGTCCGAGGGCGCGCAAAGACGTTAACCAAAAACCGGGCGAGAGTTCGAAACCAAACAGCAAGTAAACTCAAGCGAAAGTACAGACAAGGGCGAAGCGAAAATCAGAAATCCAATAAACCAAACGAATCAGTAATATCTATCAAAGTATGGAAACCAACAGCAATAATCAACAAGTGAGCAGAGCTCCCGAGCGTAAATCTGTGCAAAATCCATGGCTTCAAGAAGGAAGAGTAGTGTCATATCCCTCCAAAAGAAGCTCGATATCGTTACAGAGTTATGAAAAGGATAATCACACACAGTTGTTGCAGACCATTTTGGAGAGGCTAAGTCTACGGTAGGCGATATTTGGAAGAGTAAAGAAAAAATCATCCAGCTTACTTGATGCTGGTTAAAAACTGGATGACCACTGCAAGATAAAACGGGATGATTCACTAACTCAGACTGAAATAACATCCTATTTTAGGCCTTGCACCTCATAAATATCATGTAGTTTATATGTGTACACATGTACATTGTACTGTACTATTCATGTATTTTTAAGTTATGGGCATTTCTTACTTACAGGCACCCCTCCGTCCCTCTCTGCCCAGATAAGGGAGGTTTGACTATATAGTACAAACACACAGTACAGACAATGCAAGTAAAGGACAGGCAATACAAACTCACAGTACAGGCAATACAAACTCACAGTACAGGCAAAACAAACTCACAGTACAGGCAATACAAACTCACAGTACGGGCAATACAAACTCACAGTACGGGCAATACAAACTCACAGTACAGGCAATACAAACTTACAGTACGGGCAATACAAACTCACAGTACAGGCAATACAAACTCACAGCACAGACAGCCCAAACAGGAAAACACAATCAAACAAAAAGTACACAAACTGAAACTGGAATAATAAGGAGTAAATGAATGAATAAATAATCAAATAAACAATGATAATTTAGCAGATGGTATGTGCAACTAACAAAACGGTAGTGCTACACATTCAATTTTACAAAGACGTTATGCTTCCTGATGCGAGTATATGTGAGTGTCCTTTACTCAAGGGTTGCAACTAGTAGTGTTTTCATAGATGTATGGAACAGGGAGTTTAAGTGCAATGTTGTCTACAAAGGCAAAAGTGTCACTACAGTATTTCCACATAAACGTGATTCTGCTTACAGGACCCAGCAGAACTGCAGCCTGCCAGAACATCACTCGGAGCAACACTTGTTGACACTGGCTGGCACTGACTCCACTCCTCAAGCACCAAGCCAGTCGGGAATGGTTTTGCATATGAGTGGCATCTTGGGGGGGGGGATATCTTAGGAGGATGGGGTAATAAACAGAGCAAACAGATGAAGACATGTATAAGAATTCACCCCCTTAACCATGTAAATTTCCATCCCTTCCAATTAACTATGAGGGCTTCCACAGATAATTTGCACAATTTCAACACAACTTATGACATAAATCCCTAAAAGCTTGGACACATGAATACACAGTGTATTGAGCTTTGATTCACTTCTAAAGAAAATGAAGAATCACAAGGCATAATCTAAATACTACTTCTCTGCAGCCATAATATACAGTGACTATTTCACAGCCCTAAATGAACATTAAACATACTGGGCTAGAACTAGAACCTGGTAGCAAACCTAAGAACAGGAGAACTATAGGAGTCCTTACAATAACTGTGGTTCCTATAAACCAGTTCTTTTTCAGACCTACACACACACACACACACACACACACACACACACACACACTGAAATTAATAGCCCAAAATCATCTCTGGGATATTTCTCAACACTGTCCTTACAAAGTACTGTCCTTATATACCAGGTCAGGCCTAAACACATACAAGTCTGAAATATTATGGTACAAACCATGTTAACATTGTCAGGTTGTTCCCCAGAAACAGTACACTGAAGTTCAGATGCCTGGTGCCATACCGTGGTGCCAAACGAAATCAAATTTCTATGAACCCTGCTGAATTTAAAAACAGCTCATTGACAATCAGAGACAAGCTTGAATTGTGGGTACTGCTTGGTATAGCCAGCTTACACTTAAGACAAACCCCCCTCCCAAAATCTGCTTTTCTGACCACAATAAATCGCAATACTTTACAAAATATCAATGAGAAACATATCAAAGTTCAGTGAGAAATCTAACTTCAATTCAAACCAGATTTGCTTGTAGGGAAAACAACTAGTAATTAAGCACTATAAGCTGCTTGACTGTTCTTCCCCTGCCTACATGGGAGAAGTTGGCCAGAATCCAGAATCTGAAATTAGCACCCTCTGCTGTTGCAGCCCAGACGCTGTGTTGTTATGGTTAATAAAGTTGTTCATTATTGAATATCATATGTCTGTCAGCCATTTTAAGAGCCATGATTGAAGAAAGAAGGCATTTTTGCAATCCACCATTTATCTCTGTCCATCTTCACAGTTTCTGTTTTAAAAACGCATAGTCTGTAAGAATTTAAGTTGTAATGATTGCGATGCATTGTATTTATGTTGTATTTGTTGTATGTTGTATTATATTTAAGTCGTATATTTTTGTGGTTCTGGAACATCTGGGCCGTGCCCCTTCCTCCACCGTGGTTGATTGATGATGAGGAAGCTTTTATGGTCTACCACCTGCTGGATGTCAGGCATTGTGAACGATGTCGACTAGGAGGGATATGGGCCTGTGGAATGTGGAATGATGTCCCTAGCTGATGACTTTTATCATGACCACCCCGGTGCTCTGGGTCGACAGGGAGGGAGTACTGTCATGATTAAGCTTGGGGGAGCTCCACTGACAGCACATACATGAAAGGATTCCCTGGCTTGCTAGCCATGCCTCTTGGGTTGGGGTGCTTTTTTGCAAGTGAAATTGGAAAAGCAGGTTCTTATAAATTATGGGGGCTTCATATAACACGTTCTGGTTTACACCTCAATGCACACTTCAATTTAGTCCTTACAATCTGAGAAGTCCTTCAATGGTGCGATGCCAGGTAAATGGGCTCTCTAAACTACATGAACTAACACTTATCATAAACTATATTAGTGTATACAGACATGCAAACACACACGCACACACACAATGGACTTGTGGCAAAATGATACCCTTAATTGATGATTGATTAAGATGTTGTAATTTTGGCTCAAGTCCATTGTGTGTCTTTGCATGTGTGTATACAAGAACATGGTTTTTGAGAACACAAGTAAGGGCGTTATGTGTGGAGTAATCTGTAAACCAAAATGTTATATAAAGCCCACATGATTTATAGGGACCTTCCTGTCCTGTGTCACTTTCAAAAAAGTCTTTTGGTAGAGAAGGTCATTACTGCTGGGTTCCATGAATCCGAATGAGATTGCTTCAGCTGTGCAAAATGATTTATGTATCATTCAGCTGTGCCGGGCTCTTTAAACATTGTCACAAGTGCTCAGTTTAAAAAACATAAACTGGACCAACTCGCAGACTTCCTTGAGAAAGACATCCTTGTGCGCTGCAATTTATTAGATGATGGCTCCACTCTGAAACTAACAGGCAGCCAATACTGTCATGCCCTGCAGCCTGCCCCTCTAACGAGCCTGTTGCTTGTTTTGTCTTACCTCTCTTTTTAGCCCTCGTATGGATCACTCCAGCTGCCTCTCGTTTGCTCTCTCATGAGTGGTGTTCTAAAGTGCCTCCCAGTCATGTGCTCTAGAGTTTGTCCTGTGCTTCAGCCCTATCCAATGTACATCTTCCTGTTTTGACCTCTCGTGGGCCTTTGAGTTTGCCCTGCTTCCATCTTATGTTCCCCCAATATGGCCTTTTCTTTCCCCCTATGCTCATCCTCGTCTCCTTTCTTGCCTGGGGTGACAAATACAAAGAAGCCAAAATAGGAGGAATGTGCTCACATTTACAAGTCCTAGTTAACAGCCTAGCTGCTGCATTCTGGACAAACTGCAGGTGAGACAAAAGTTATATATTTACTCAAGTGCATTGGGATACAATAATCGAGCATAGATGATGCAAAGGCTTTAATGACTTATTCAGAGTCATTTAAACAAACAAAAAAATTGATCTTAGCAAGTATTTGGAAAAAAGTCTAAGCTGATAAAGAATTTCTACTAAACTTTCCTGTATCTGGAATGGAGCTTTATGTGCGCCATAACAACAAGACAAGAGTGTACAGGTTTGCATTTGTATAATAATGAGCTCCAAATGTAGCCATGCACTATTTTTGTAACCTTGCATCTCTTTTAGAAGAAATGCCAGTAAGAACATTGATGTGTTTAAGAGGAAAAGGAAACTATGGTGCAATGCAGAGAGATTGCTGCTGTAATGAACCATTATAAAAATCACATGACAAGAGGAGAGCTGGAGACTAAAAACAAGTGCAGCCGGTGTAGACTGGCTGAGCATCCAATTCTAGAAGGAAGAACAAATCAAAATATTAGAGACAATGTCAGGAACAGGAGCATAACCTTCAAAAGGCAGTCAGAAAAAAATATATATTGTTGTCCGCATAAAGCACCCTAGTGCCTTGAAAAAGTATTCATGCCCCTTGAACTTTTCCACATTTTGACACGTTACAGCCTCAAACTTAAATGTATTTTACTGGGATTTTATGTTATAGATCAACACAAAGTACGCATAATTGTGAAGTGGAAAGA
This sequence comes from Mormyrops boulengeri, assembly GCA_026781065.1. NCBI lineage: Eukaryota > Metazoa > Chordata > Actinopteri > Osteoglossiformes > Mormyridae > Mormyrops > Mormyrops boulengeri. Next base: position 2,428 of record JAODLD010000366.1, on the reverse strand, counting down.
AAATGATACAAAATTTTTTACAAATAAAAATCTGAAAAGTGTGGGGTGCATTTTTTATTCAGCCCCCCTGTGTCAGTATTTAGTAGAACCAAGCTTTTGCTCTAATTACCGCTGCAAGTTTTTTGGAATATGTCTCTACCAGCTCTGCACATTTAAAGGTTGCAATTTTTGCCCATTATTCTTTGCAAAATAGCTCAAGCTTTATAAGAAAGCAACATGTTTATTATTTTTGGACTCTAAATTTCTTAATACTTCATTGCAAATTGCATTGTGATATCACCGAAGCTAAGTAACCACAATTTTTCAGGTTATTAATCTTTTAATGCTCTTCTTTAAAGTGTTCTTTTGAGTACAAAAGATAAAAAGCAAAAGTTCATGTACCCATTTTTTAGTTTACTATTTTAGTTCATGTTCATGATTTATTTCATGGGTTAATTGCACAGAGATGAGTTAATTGGAGGCAGAAATGCAAGTGTGTGTGTGTGTGTGTGTGTGACCAGAAACGGACCAAAACAGGATTATTCAGCCTTCCGCGTCTCTGGTCACATCCGGTTTCTTCTGTGTAGACAGTCTACATCTGTGTATTGACTACAGGACACTTAATGCCATCGTGGTCAAGCAGAGAGATCCTTTTCCTCTCATCCCCTCAGCTCTTGAACAGTTGTGATGCTCTGATGCCAGTCTGTTCACTAAGGTTAACTTGTGCAGCTCTTATAACCTCATTCAGATCAAGAAGGGAGATCAAGAAAGGCCTCTTTGCTGACTCATACTGGACAATTTGAGTGTCTTGTGATGCCTTGTGGTTTGGATAATAGTCCATATTTCAGTCTTGTATGAATGAGGTTGGCAGGGTTCATTAACCACGTTGTCATTGTTTATGTAGATGACATCCTCATCTATTCCTCCATGTTTGACGGGTTCTCCAGAGACTCTGTGACTACCACCGCTATCTGAAAGGTGGTCCTTCAGGGTCCTTGGCTGCCAAATCCATGCAGGGCTGGCTGGCATGGATGAAGAAAAGGTCAAGGCGGTATATGAGTGGCCCCACCCTAGAACAGTGGAGGAACTACAATGCTTTTTAGGTTTTGCTAACTATTACCACAGTTTTTTCAAAGTTTAGCTCTGTAGCCACCCCCTCTGAGGAAAAGGTATGGTGATCTAGTGGATTCAGAAGCGACAGCCACTCTCAGTAAGCTACAGATATTATTTTGTAGAGCCCTAATTCTGCAAGTCATGGGATTAGAACTACCAACCTTCTGAACACAGGCCCTAACCTATATAGCCACCCACTAAGCCTTAACTGACATACTAGACCAGAACCAAAAAGGTAAACCGCCCTTTGGATTAAAGATTCAGTTTTTTCACCCAAAATAACACAGCTTGCAGTACGGCGCTAAGCTGTGATCTGGCACTGGCTGGGCCCTGTTTGGTAACAGGGTCGGTGCCAAGCGTTTTACTTACTGGAAGCTGAAATTAGTCCAAATCAGAACAAAACTGCTTTTGATTATTTACATCAGATCATATATGTAATATTTCTGCCTACTTGCAGTTAGTGTTGGCTGTTTATCTCTCGCTGTTATGAGGAGTAACTTCTTTTTTTAATTTATGCATTTCATTTATGCGTTTCAGGGCAACGCAGTGGCGCAGTGATTAGCGCTGCTGCCTCTCAGCAAGAAGGTCTTGGGTTCGGTCTCGGGTCCTTTCTGTGTGGAGTTCGCATGCTCTCCCTGTGTTTGCCGGGGGCTCCAGTTTCCTCCCATAGTCCAAAAACGTGCAGGCTAGGTTGATTGGTGAGTATAAATTGGCCCTGTAGTTGTGAGTGTGTGTGCCGGGGGTTTGTTGGCGACTGCCCAGAGTTGGTTCCTGCCTGCGCCCATTGTTCCCAGGATAGGCTCTGGTCAGTGATGGCTGCCTGGTCCCCAAGAAGTGGCATTTCAGCTGTGCCCGGACCGATAGCCCCGGCCACACAGGTGTGAGATGCAATCACGTGGGAAGCTCTGAGCTCCTCTGCTCTGGGAGTTAATGGCAGAGAGTGAGTGGGGTGGGGAAAGAAGGTGGACATCTGGAGCTGGGCCAGACTCTCAGTAATGGGGGCACAACGGCCATCATTGTGGGACACAAGCGTTGGGTGACAAGGACGGCTTGGTCACCAAGCTCGCCACATCTCCTCATCTTGATGGTCTTGCCTGTTTAACAACCCAAACTTGAGAATGGCAGCCAATAAGAAGCAGAGTTTCCCCTCCGTCTCAGCCTCCCTGCCACTGAAAGTGATGCTGCAGGACACAGAGGGGAGGAGGGAGGGAGGCAGGGGGTTAGAGAGATACAGAGGGAGATAGTGAGAATGAGTGAATGAGAGAGAGAGAGAGAGAGAGAGAGAGAGAGACGCAGCTGGGAAGGGGACCGCAAGCCACAGAGGTTATGCAGCAGT
>JAODLD010000364.1:0-12060 GCA_026781065.1 Mormyrops boulengeri | reverse complement strand
GATATTTGAAGAAATGTGTGATCATGCCCCAGGCAGTGAAAGTGTGTTTTCTACCCTCAGGGCTCAGAGGGTTAAAGCAGCGACGCCATCCTCTAAGGTGCCAACCCTGGCTGCGGCTTCCGGTAGCAATGAAGGGCCTGCTCAGCCTGTTTTAGCCCTAGTCTTGCTTGTCTTACCTGTCTTGCCTGTCCTGCCTGCCGCTGCCTCATCAGCACCACCTGTCCTGCCTGACTCGCCCGTCCTGCCTTACATGCCTGTCCTGCCTGTCTCGCCCGCAGCCCACCTGCCTGCAGCTGCTGCAGACAAGGTCCAGGTGCCGCCTCCTGTAGCACCCAAGGCTCCTAGGCCTCCGCCCGCAGCGCCGCCCGAGGCTCCTAGGCCTCCGCCCGCAGCGCCGCCCGAGGGTCCTAGGCCTCCGCCCGCTGCTTCGCCCGAAGTCCCGGCCACCCTCTGCTGCGCCCAAGGCGCCGCCTCCACCCTCTGCTGCGCCCGAGGCCTGTCCCAGCGGCGCCTGTTGATGTGCCTGCCCAGCTGGACCCGGAGGCCGCCGTGCAGGCCTCAGGGGCACCGCCCTTTGAGGTGCCCCGGCAGGACACGCTCGCAGCCAGCCTGCCTGCTGCCCCTTTGCTCGCAGCCCGGCCACCTGTCGCGCCGGCGCTGCCTGTCCTGCCTGACCGGCTGGCTCCACACAAGGCAGCTCCTGCTGCAGCTCCGCCTCCTGCTCCGCCCGAGGCGGCTGCTACTGTGGCCCTGCCTCCTGCTCCGCCTGAGGCGTCACCGGCTACGGCCTCGCCTCTTGCTCAGCCTGAGGCAGCTCTTGCTGCGGGCCCGCCTCCTGCTTCGCCTGCTGTACCACCCGAGACTCTGCCGGCTCCAGCACCGTCCTGTGTCCCTACAGCTTCACTCACACCTTCGGTCCAGCTCCCATCTGCTGTGACAACCCCGGTCCCAGTGCCGCCTGCTATGGCGCCCCTGGTCCCGGCTCCGCCTGCTGCAGCACCCGAGGCCCCAGCCACATCTGCGCCGTCTTCTACTCCCGAAGCACCGTCTTCGCCTGCAGCAGCCAACCCCTTTCTGGGGACATGTTTGGCTCTTAAGGGGACCACGTTAAAAGGGGATCCCACGGGTCCAAGGGAGATGCAAGCGGATGACACCTGCTCCCACAGCCCAAGTCTTAGTTCCCGCACCAGTGGTCTCTGTTCCACCTAAGCCGTGCCCGTCTCCTCCTGCTCCTGCTCCTGCTTCCCCGGTTCCAGACCCGGCTCAGGCTGCACCAGATCCCAAGCATCCGAGCCCTGTCCCCGAGGAGGTCCCGGACTGTGGGACCCTTGATCTGCCTCCTTACTTAGACATGGAGGAGGAACTCCCTCATGGCCTGGAAGGGCACCTCCCAGAGGTATGCTCCTCCACCATCACCCTGGAAAGGAAGATCCCAGCCGGACTCCCATCTTTCGGTGTCCTAGAGGAGTAGAGGACACCGGCGCCAGGATCCGGGTTCATCGGGGGTCCCTCCAGCTCCTGATCGGCAGTCGCCTGCAGGTCCCACGCAGCTGGTTTGCCTACCGCCCTCGGTCCAGCCTCTGATGCCAAGTCAGTCGCCTGTGGGTGCCCCAACTCCTGTTCAACGCTGGAGGGCGCCCTCTCCGGCAGTGGCCACACGGTCGCCTATGTCGGCTGCTCCTCCCTCCACGCCGGCGCACCTGTCCCTTCAGGCTGCCTCCTCAGCTCCTTCCCCTGTTCCTTGGTCTGTCTCCTCCCCAGCCTCGTGGGTCCCCCTGCTCCTGTCGCTCTGTCACCTGGGGTCCCCTCGGCTCCGGCCTTCCGGTCACCGACGGCCCCTCTGGTTACCCCCCAATGCCCACTGAGGCTCTCTAGGGCCCCCCTGTGTCCGTCGTCCTTGTATCGTCCTTCTATGTCTCCTCCAGTCCCTCCTGGTCCCCTTGTCCCTCCTTCCATAGCCTCTCATCCTTCTGTGTCTCCTCCGTTCACTCCTAGTCCTGTAGTTCCTCCAGTCGCTGCCCTGCGTCCCTCTAGGTACCCTCTGGCCGCTCTGGGCCCTTTCATTCCTCCTGTCTCTGCTCCTCGTCCCTCTGTGCCTCCCATGTTCACTCCCGGCCCTTTCGTTCCTCCCGTTGGTGTTTCCCCGGTGTATCCCTTTCCGGCTTGCCTGTCTGCGTTTCCAGTCCTGTGTCAGGTTTTGTCTTACCTCTGGTCCCTGGTCCAGTTCTGTGTTTCCGTCCTGTTCTCGGTCTTTTGTTGATGGTCTTGTTTTGTTTTACAGGTTCTGTTCTCCCGTTCCCATCTCGTCCGCCTCTTCCCTTAAGGCGCACCCGGAGTGCGCGCCTTAGGGAGGGGTTCTGTCACGACTGATTGTTCAGCCCTAATGTGGACCACGCCCACCTCGTTTACCTCATGTGAATCCCGTTTGTTACCAGCTGTTTCCTGTTTGATCGCGTTCATCCTGTGTATTTCAGTCTGTGTTCAAGTTCATTCCCCAGATCTGTCATTGTGGTTGTTACGTGCCTGTGTCCCGTTTGATTCCCCTTTTACCTTGAATAAACCCCGTTGTTTGGATTTCATCTCCCTGATCTTGCTTCCCGCACCCTGCTCAATCGCTCACCACGCGATTGTGACAATATTTGATGATAGCAATCACAGTAATTAGAAGTATTTCAATGGAAAGACAAAAAGTTTTTTAACACAAAGTTATTAAGAATAAAGGGAAATATTTTGAATGAAAATAACTAATAATTGTGTTTTCCCATTTATCTTAAAGAAAGCTGACTAAGCTTCAGATGCATTTTCTTATTCATTACGAATAAAAAAAGTACACTATATCAAACGGCAAGATGAAATATCCTCCTGATCAATAAGGGCCGTGCAGAGAAGGCCATCCTTCAAAGTAAACATGATTACAAATAGATGTGAATACACTTACAAGTGAGCTGTCTTTCAAATACCTCCAGACTCTCCTTCCAACCAAAATGAATAGATCTATAAAAATGTAATTGTTATAGAAAAATTATACCATCGGTTAATTTATTTCATTATTCATTAAGAGATGAAGTGAAGAGAGAATTGTTACATAGATAAGTAAACCTCACTTTCATACTGAGGGTAGCCAAAGGTAGGCAGTGGTGGTCTGATAATTAGGGATGGGTACTTATGATCGGAAGGTTGCTGGATCAAATCCCTGCCCAGCAAGATACCCAGTGCAATGTCCTGCTTCCTGGGTGCCAAGTAATAGCTGCCCAGTACTATGCAGAGGGGTGTTTCGTTGTGGTGTGTCAACAATGACACTTCTTCCTTTCACTTTCACTTTCTGAAGGGAAACGGAGGAGGAACATGCCCTTCTGCGTGTGATATGCCTTCCTATATAGAACATAAATCCAATGCAGATATTAAGAGAGAATCAGAAATGTAAGTTGATCTGGTGTATTTTCAGTGGTGTAAGTCCTCATTTTGGACAATCAACAATTATCTATTAGTACCAACTGGATTCATATAACATCATGTCTGTCCTGTAATGTATAATGTATATAGTACTTAAATATAATGCCAATCATTGTGCGTAACTAATATAACTAATATTCAACATAAAATCAACCTCACTAACAAAGGCAGTGCTTCAGCTAAGATTTTAATCCTAACTTTCTTGTTTACTTTCTGATTTTTCTTTCTTAATTAGGATTTATTTTATTTTTAGATATATCCTCTGGCTGCAGTTTTTTCATCAATATAATTTCAAAGAAATATTGTACAAAAAGCACTGCGACCGGGGAATAGTTAAACAGACCAAAAGTGAGTATCCCTTCCAATTCCTTCTTCCCTTGTCACACACACGATTTCAGTATATATGTTCTCTTGAACTTTTTTTAATTAACGTCCCTCAGACCTACCAGGACAAACTCAAACAAAAATATTGTAGCACCAGCAAGATGGCTCCATATTTTAGAGCGTATTGACAGTGCTGAGCATGCTGGGAGATATTGTAATTAGCCCTTGTTTGTGTTATGGTGCAAACTTCCTGTGTTCCTGATTGTCATGTGTGCCATTGCCTGTGTCCTGTGTGAATCCCGTCTGATCCCCACGTGTCTCTAGCTATTGTGTAAACTACCCACCGTGTGTGTGCCTTACTGCCCGGCATCAGATCTCCCTGCATTTCCCTGTCATCTTTGTCAGAGATGTGGTTGCTCTATCTTTAGGACTTATAAGGGCTATTATTAAAAAGCGCATGTTTTTACAATAATCGCATCTCTTATTGTTAAGGCTGTAATGCCTCAGTTATTACACTGGTACCAGAGGTGAGATGCCAGAAGTGGCCCCATGGGTGCTGCAGGAGCAGGTGCAGGAGCAGGAGCAGGCTCCCCATAACGTCGCTGGACAAGCCTGCTGCAGCCTGGCAGACCTGCAGGTAGCAAACCGAGAGGGACGCTAGTTTTTGCGGTGAAGCCACCCCTGGATCACAGGCTGCAGGAGAGGCTCATGTGCTGGGGCTGTGCCAAGAGGGGATGTCAGGTATGCTCTTGCCTGGAGGCTTGTTCCAAAGCCGCTAGGAGATGAGCTGGGACCAGCACAGTGAAAGAGGTGCCATCCAGTCCTGCCGAAGCGAGGAGCCACAGTGCGAGCCCAGCAGCACACGTGACCATCAGAGGCAGCATGCTGGGGCTCTTTGATTCAGCCGTGAGAAGCTGTGCCACAGCTGGGAGGCTCAGCATGCTGGGGCTCTGGCTCAGCCGTGAGAAGCTGTGCCACAGCTGGGAGGCTCAGCATGCTGGGGCTCTTTGGCTCAGCCGTGAGAAGCTGTGCCACAGCTGGGAGGCTCAGCTGGCTCAGGAGCGCTGCAAGCTGGACCGGCTGGACTAGGAGTGGCTGCGTGAATCTGCAGAGTAGGAACAGCATGAGTTCGAGCAGCTGTGCAGTGAAGTGGCCAGCTGAGAGCCAAAGCACAACAGCCAGAGGAAGCCGGCTGAGTTAGCATAAGTGGTGCTACTCAGCTGCGAGGAGGCATGTCATAGCTTCGGCCCAGTTGGCCCAGGAGAGCTGCAAGCCGGAGCAGTGCCACCAGCAAAATGAGCAGGACAAGGAATGGGTGCAGGAGGAAGAAGCGGTGGTGCACCCCAGAGAAGCTGCGTAAGCAGCTGGCCTGCTACAACATCGAGCACAACCTCTAGGAGCAGGAGGCCGAGGCCACAGAAGCTGCACTGCTCAACCACAAGGGGGCAAGCCTCACTCTGGAGGCCCAGTTGTCTAGGGAGAGCCACGAGCTGGAGGAGCAGCATGGCCAGTACCAGTGGGACCTGGAGTGGCTACATGAGGCCGCCCAATCCTGGGGGCAAGAGGGGCAGCAGGTTCCCACCAAGCTGTGTATGTTAAACGGCCAGTGTCTGAGGGGACTTGCAATGGCAGCGGCAGCCAGCAGCCCAGCATCCGCCAGCCTCGCGGTCTCCTCAACCTCACCAGCGCTTGCAAACAGACGACTCCCCCCATCATCATAGATGGCGCCCCAGTAGCTGCCCCTAGACCCCTGTTGCTTGTTTTAAAGTAAAGGTAGGATCTAGGGTTGATGGTCACTGGGATGGTCCACCTTTTGAGGTGGGGGAGTGTAGCATGGATGGGATGGCTGCGTATAGTCTCTTGTTTGTGTTATTATAGTAAATACTTCTTGTCACATGTGCTCTTGCTTGTCCCCTGTGTGAATCCTGTCCGATTCTTGCGTGTCTCTGTTTATTGTGTAAACTTCCCGTGTGTGTGTGTGTGTGTCTTACTGTCCAGCGTCAGACCTCCCTGTGTTTCCCTCTTACGTGTCTCGGAGTTGTGGCTGCTGTCGATGTTTAAGACTGGTGAGGGCTACAGTAGAAAAGTTTGTCTTGTCTGAAACCGTCTGGCCTTGTTGTGCTCTTGCCGCTGCGATGCCTGGGCCTGCTGTGTGCACCATGATTTTGGCATCCAAAAACTTCTTGTTTTACCCTGGGCCATTCCAGGTGGGTGTGTTTCTGTGTAGAACGCACTTAAAATCTGTGAAATCTGCTTCTCTTCAGTCCGAGCAAAACACTGTGAAGACCACAAATAACACCAGTATTTGCTATCAGTCAACTCATTTTTTTTTTCTCAGCAGATCCATGTCTTCTGGTAAATGGAAAAAGGCCCTCATTGTGGAATTATTCCCCTGCATGCTGCATTATTCAGCCAAAACCTGAAACAGACTAGACAGGCACGTTTTGTGGCACTTTCTTTCTGTAATTGATTCGAGTTTTACAGATCCCACTCACTGGGAAATGGTCTCCAAAATAACTGTCAATTATGGTATTTTTCCAAAGATGGCTCCGTCTCTTTGCTGTTTTCAGCAGGCAGATTTATACTTTGTATTCATATGCTATCTATGATGAGGGTGGCCCGATGTCTACAATAAATATCTTAAGATTGCAGCATGTTTATGAAGTTGAACACACTAGTAATCAGTGGGCTGTCCATCAGGAATACAAGCTCCAGCTGTTAACAGTGAGAGCAAAGAAACACTGACAATTTTCAGAGAATATACATTTTATTCACCGTTGATTTCCAATAAAAGTCTGAACATTAATGCATTATGGAATGTTTTCAGAAAACAAAATGCCAATTCTTTTCCCCCATAAAGTCCAGGTGGCAGCGTGGGCAAATCCCTGGTCCCCCTCTTCAATGTCCTGGGAAAAATTATTTTGTCTGGTAATGAACAATATAACTGTTTTTGACATAAATTAACTTTAAGGTGGAATAACAGAGAGATGAGGAACGAAATGGAAACGTGACCCTGGGGCGCTTCCCTTACTTTAAGTTAAATGAGTTTTTAAATTCAAACATCTTGCTGAAATCCTTACATATCATAAAATCTTTGTTTTAAACTATAATTAGACCATTCCCTTTCATCCGTGGCACCTCGTTTTTTCAAGAACCCAGTTAGACCACAACATTTTAGTGCATAAATTTTGCTGATCTATTCTTCAAAGAGGTTTTTTTTTAGTCACTGAGACTGTAATTGGGGATACCACTGTTACCATGTCACGTGACTGTGGGTGTTCGTGATGCTTGTCAATTATTGACTAAAGAACTAATTTACTCATTAAAAATACAATAACTTGTCCATAATAATAACAGGGATATCGAAAAATGTTATCAAAATATACTCCATGAAAAAAAATACCTGACCTGACAATAGCTTGAAGATCTGACGATCATCCATTTTGCCAAGGATGAATAAAAAAGGGAGATTCTGGAAATATAGGACACAAGGGAGGGGACACCCTGGATGAGCTGCCATTGCTTCACAGGACATAAGGCAGGGGACACCCTGAATGGAATGTCAGTCCATCACAGGACACCAGGCAGGGGACACCCTGGACGGGATGCCAGTCTATCACAGGGTATAAGGCAACGGACACCCAGGACGGGATGCCAGTCCATCACAGGGTATAAGGCAGGGGACACCCTGGGCGGGATGCCAGTCTATCACAGGGTATAAGGCAACAGACACCCAGGACGGGATGCCAGTCCATCACAGGGTATAAGGCAGGGGACACCCTGGGCGGGATGCCAGTCTATCACAGGGTATAAGGCAACGGACACCCTGGGCGGGATGCCAGTCCATAGCAGAGCATAAGGAAGGGGACAGCCTGCATGGGATGCCAGTCCATACTTTTACTTATTCATTTCAAAATTATTTTATTGTTTTTTTTCCCAGAAAAAAAGAGTCTTGACTCCATAATTTAGTAAATCACAACCAACAAGCCTTCCAAATTGTACTGCATTAGACTGTCCACCATTCCGCTAATGGGTTTTTAACACGGACATTCATACCCATTAGGCCACACAAATCTACACACTCTATAGTGACTTTTTCATCAGGCATGCCAGGATCGTATGGCAGACTGGCGGTGCAGAGTGAGCCTGTGTGCCCACTGCTGCCCCCTGCTGCTGCCTGCCTCTCCTGCACCACCTGAAGTGGATCATGGGCCCAGGGCATTGGCTCTCGGAACATCCAATCAGAAGAGCAGCATGGTGCTGCTGAGCAGCTCCATCTGAAGGACGAGGCGCTGAGGTCTGGGCTTCTGGAAGCTCATTCTGATTCATATTGAGATGATGACAGATTCAGAAGAAAAAAACTAATTAAAGTAATAACCTTAGGTGATATGGGGCTTCTAATAAAATCAGCCTTACCGAGTGTTCAGATCGTCTCTAAGTAGTGAATGCCTTTATAGTGACTACCTCACACTCATACTGTAACCTGTAAAACTGTTAACTAGCGATCCTAACCTTAAAAACAAATTAGCCTTTTTAAAATGCTGGTTTTCAGCAATATTTAGACGGTTTTCACGTGGTATGTTTGTGTTTCATCGCAGAACATACTTCAACATCATGTAAAAGGGCCGTGATTACAGGAGATTGACCAGCGCAGGTGAGGAAAATTTACAGTGGCTAAGCAGCATGGGAAATGGTACCTGCTGTACATAACAACTAGGGATTCTACCGACCCCCACAGAGGAGACCCTTCAGGTCTGCATTATACGTGAACTTGGTCTTCATTTTGAGCATTTGATTAGAATTAACAGCTGAAAGATTTCATTAAAAAGTGAAATACAGAAAGGGTCAAAAGTTTACATCGACTCTACATGGAAAAGAGAAGGGACACTGAAAATACACTTCTTGAAAATTATGCTGCACAGTTCTCCAATAACTGGAGGATCAAAATGATTTCACAAAAATTGAGGGACAAAATAACATGAAACTGCTATTCATAGGTTAGTCAAGAGCTAAAGGAAGGGCTGAAAATTCAAAGTTAAGCAGTGACCCATTGGTGGGATGCCATGCATTCACTCTACTGGACTCTGAAATGGGATCAAAATCAGACTATTTTGATTCCTCAAACTGGCACAAAAACCGTGTCATGTGTGCCGTCCCCCAGGCTGTCCCCATCCTTTTCCAGTCGGATTTTGAAAGCCATGTTCAAACAACCTCATGGTCTTCTAAAATCATCAATGTCCGCTGCCACTCATTGGCTGTTTGCAAAGCCCCACGCACCGCTGTTTACAGGAACGCATTCCTGTGGCAAGGGTCTTTTCAGCTTGCAAAGCAGGAACTAACCAAAGGTTTATCCTAGCATGTGTGTGTGTGTGTGTGCATGTGTGTGTGTGCGTGCAAGTGTGTGTATTTTGACGTGCGTGTGGGACCATTTTTTTCAGTCCTCACAAGAGGAAATTAAATTTTATAAAAATCTTTAACTGCAATCAAAACAATAAAAATGCTAAAGACTTGTATTTTGTTTGGTTGCTAATGGATGGTCTCCACAAACATATGACTACAGGTCTGTGGTCCAGGTATACCATACCTTGTCGGGACCAAATGTCCCCACAATGTGATGAATACCCATTTTTTTACCTTATGGGGACCAGTTTCCTATTCCTATTTTGTCATAGTTAGCATTAGCATTTTTCCCATAGAAATGAATGAGCGGTTCCCAAAAAGATATGATTACTCCACACAACTCTGTGTGTGTGTATGTGTGTGTGTGTGTGTGTGTGGTGGGGGGGGGGGTCTATATACTACATTGTGGGCCCTGTGGGTGCAGTGGTTAGCACTGTAGTGCTGTGGTGTGGTAGCACCTCCGGGACTGGAGTGGCACTGTAGTGCAGTGGTAAGCACTGCCCCCTCACACATCTGGGACTGGGGTGACACTGTATTGCAGTGGTTAGCACTGCTTGCTCACACCCCTGGGACCGGGGTGGCACTGTATTGCAGTGGTTAGCACTGCTCCCTCACACCTCTGGGACTGGGGTGACACTGTATTGCAGTGGTTAGCACTGCTCCCTCACACCTCTGGGACTGGGGTGGCACTACAGTGCAGTAGTTAACCCTTTAGATATTAACTTCTGAGCTCCTGAGTGACTGGTACTCCATCCATACCAATGATGATACAGCGGCAGTAGCACTGCAATGTCAATAAGACATACTGAAGGAGAGGAGTGGCTTTTGAAACATCAACCATAACGTCACTATTACATTTCTGCAAGGCCGTCAGTCGCATGGTGACCAGTGCACACTGCAGCCTGTGCTATCTGCTGCCACACAGCAAAGGAACCTGGTGATGTTTACATTGTTTATATCTGTGCCTGTAAACATCAGGGCTGGGTTCAAACCCAGCCTCAGCACGTCTGCGGGTCCTTGAGCGAGGCCCTTAACCCCCAGCTCCCTGGGCGCCGCTACAGGTGGCTGCCCTTCGCGGACAACTTACTCTGCAAAGAGCAAGTTGAGGGAGGCATAAAAGACAATTTCCCTACGGGGATTAATAAAAAAGTATCAATTAAACCTATAATTAGCTACATCAAAACCCTACAGACTTTTACAGAAAAATAAAACTATTACACACATGAAAATACATTTGTATGTGTGTGCAGATTTGTCTCAAATTGAAAATGTATCACTATAGCCAGCTGACCAAAGTTGACAAGCCTGCAGCATATTAGCAACAAAGTACATATTTGTAATTTGTTATAATTGCAATCGTTTCAGGGGGTTAGATCATAGTTACAGCACAATACATTTTTTCAAGGAAAATACGAGCTGACACCTTCCTCAAGAACACAATTGAAGAAACATTTTGAGACTCAATGTGCAACTCGGCACATTTACATTATCCTAGACTACAGACTACAAATCGGCAACACACTGAATACATTTCCAAGCAACATAAGTGATGTGCATTTATGTACATGCTGACACTGCATACGACTGTATTCTAGCATTTCAGAGCTGAGAAACAGCTCCATTCAGAGATTTGTCTTTGCCGTCTTTTTGTCCATTGCAATGTCTTTAACTGCTTTACATGCTACTTAGAATACAGCTAAGGGTTTCAACAGCATCGAGGAGGAAAAAAAGCCGAATGCTTTTTCCGAGTTCCAGAAACAAGAGCAGATTGCCAATTTAAAGTTCAGTTCTCTCTTCTTGCCAAGGCCTTCTGAGTCAGCGGGCACTAACCACTTAAATTAATGCCGCTTAATTTAGAGCGATCCGCCGGCTCTTTCCCTCCGCTGGTATCAGTCTGTTCACCAGCTTCCCGAAATAATTTAATTTCCCACATAGCCAAATTGGGAAACCAGTGTGGCTCCTGATGGGAGACCATAACACAAGCTAACAAGGCCAGTGGGATTTTATTGAAATTGCAGTGTTCTGTCAGATTGTTGCTACTTGAGAACTAATTCATCTCTGTACAACACGACTTCCATGCAGAAGCCAAATCAGGTCTGCTAACACAAAACACTATAACATTATAAGGCATACACACTCTTAAGAGCTAAACAACAACAAGCTGACTGGCATCAATAACAAGCAAAATTTAAATCTTACCATTACCTCCAAAAACTATATTTTCAGAGGAAGCAATATTACTCCAAATTTCTATCAACATATATACAGTTCTGGCCCAGAAAGGACATGTACATTAAAGATCTCGTTTTGAAAGGCTTTTCCTGCAGTTTGTCTTCTCTTTCTTGTATCATCTACATTTTGCTTGAAGTGTTAAGTGCTGCCCTGTGTGGCATACCACAAGGTTTACATCAGAAACAGACAGGGGGGCCCTGCCAGGTACAGAGCGCGGGGGGGCTCACTTAGCCTCTCTCTACATTAGATCATTAGTTATTATAAATATTTATGATCAATCTTATCGATGTTCATTTTCCGGCATTTTCTGTTAAAACAATACTGATGTTTTTTCATTGATGTGGATATAGTTCATGTCTCATGGTTACATAGGACTTGAATTTTTTTAAACATAACATGTAAATGAAACTTAAAAATGCATCAAAATGGCTTATCGCTACAAGTAACATTCTTGCTTAATCATTTGTATCACAGATTGCTTCTTATACACATCTTACCTCTAGGAAAGTCTAGCTACTAAGTGAAGTTTTGGCAACAGTATGGTAAGAAAAATAATTCAAAATACAAACACATGGGCAGTGATGGGCGGTAGCGCCGCTACATGTAGCGAAGCTATTAGTTTAACTACATTTTCTAGTAGCTTGCCTGTAG
>JAODLD010000363.1:0-12063 GCA_026781065.1 Mormyrops boulengeri | reverse complement strand
GGCAGTTCTGAAGGCGAAAGGGGGTCAAACACCGTATTAGTATGGTGTTCCTAATAATCCTTTAGGTGAGTGTATAGCGGTTTTTGCGATATGACCAAAATCACATATCCTAATACTGATACATACCACAAAATAGCACATTTTCTGGAAATTTAATGAATAAATGGTTTAAATAAAATTACCACATGGAAAGACCTTTTTATTATGTGGGGTATTTTTTGGTATTGGGGTATTCACGGAAATTTCCTGCTTGCATCCCTGCCATGGATAAGAGTGTGATTTGTGACACAACAAAATAAATGATAGATATAATATGAAACTACAGATTTCTGTTTCTATTTTCACATGATATATGTTGCCATATCGCACAGCCCTACACATATTTTAGTGCTAGAACTATTGTTGAACTGTGTGGCTGAGAGCATGTGCTCAACTTAGATGAGCTTATCAGCATTAATTATGTTGGAATCATCAAGAAAATAAGAAATTTACAAACGAGAGGAGGCCATTCGGCCCATCAAGCTTGTTTCGGGGGAGAACTCAGCTAATAGCCTATTGTAGCTTGGTAATTATGTAAAAGTAATTTCGGTTAACACAATGGAATGTGATATTTCTGAGCCTCATTACAAATGAACATTTTAATGTTTTAAATATTTAGATTGGAAACTACAACACTACCATTCCTGAACTTTTGTATTTAACAAAATGTACATACAGTACAGTAGACACAATGGCATGTTATACAGTTGCATTAAGGACTAAAAGTTCAAGTACTTTTACTTTACAAGCAACTACTTATTTACTTTTGCTTAAGTATAAGGGCCAATGGGGTACTTCAACTTTTACTAGAGTACATTTCCTGTTTATTTGTACTTTTACTTAAGTAGATTAAGAATCCACTTAACATCTCACGGGGAATATAATGGAGCTTTATTTAGTTTTAAAACATTGACAAAGGCTCACAGTTTTAAAATATTGTAATACTTGTTTTCTTTTGTTTAGCGTAATAACTTAAGATAAGGGTCCAGTTATTAAGCATACTTAATGGTTGTCTGGCTTCTGGTTTTAGAGCCATTTGCCTAATAGGTTTTAGATTTAGATTTTAGTTTTTTGTTCATAAACATTCACCTTCTATTTTAACAGCAATGCTGAGACTGTTCAAGTATGTTTCACTGCAAGCTGCGAGACATCCAACCTGGCCTACCGTATGTGTCACTGCACGAGCCTGTCAACCAAGCTTATCATTCAACAAGCACTTTGCAGTGCTTGATTTACATCAATACATGGACTATACCACAGTAGTGTTACTACCTGCCTAATAACTTCCATCCATCCATTTTCTGTAATCGCTTCTCCTATTCTGGGTCATGGGGCATCCTGAGCCTGTCCTGGAGACCACTGCCGAAAGGTAGGGAACAATCCAAGATGGGGCGCCAAACCATCGCAGGGCACACTCACACACCATTCAGTCACACAAACACACCAATGAATTGATTAGAGTTCTTGTATGGTGATGCAATCTTTTTTGGGTTATGCAATGTGGGCATGACTGTGCTGCCAATAGGAGAGTGCCTGTGTCTTGAAAGCCCATAACTTTTCATGAGCAAAAAGCACTTATGCGATTGATGGTGGTACAATAAGACCCTTTGACAGCAACAGTTCTTCATGCTGGGACCACGACCTGTGTTCTGTGATTTAAAACCAAAATGATTTTTTGATGCACTTTGTAGGCCAGTCATACTTTACAGTAGAGATGGGCAATACCAATGACTTTCATTTTGATCCAATTTGATCCAGTACTAAGGTTGCCCATACCAATCTAGATATTCAGTGCTGGTCCAACCCTAATGGTAAAATTTGTCAACAAGGGTTGGGCCCAAGGTGGCAGGGGATGTGCTGGTGGATTGATTGTTCCATTACCTGCCTATGTACTAGTGTCTCGGCCCTGAAAGTCTTCCCCTTTCTCCCCCATTATGAGCCTATCCATTTTTTCCCCAAACATCTTTAGAACAAACCACGCTGAGAGCGCTGATTAGCCACACAGCATATGGCATATGCTAATATATTCATGCTACAGTATAGTTTGTATCTTGCCGTCCTGCTTTTTTCTCTATTGGCCTTTGCACAGAAAGTGAGGTCAAAACAAACCACGTTGGGGGAAGTGAGTCATAGGTCTGAAACTGCGGTTCTTAACATAGATGTGTTAACACTGCAGCCAGTATAGACCAGCATCATCAGAACCTTCTCAGTAACTAGAAAAGGGAAGTTCACTGTTGAATTCTTTGTGACAGATGATGCTTCTAACATGGTGAGGGCAGTGCTTGAAGGTAGCTATGGATACACCAGATCCTTGCATTTTGTAATTATGGATTCACTGAAAGAGTTCCAGGGAATTACAATGAGTCTCAAAATTAACGCTTCCGTCCATCAAACAAAACCCTAGGTGGAGTGTGCCATCTACGGAGGATTTACATACATACAGTCAGGACCATAAATATTTGGACAGAGACAAAGTTTTTCAATTTTTGCGTTCTGTATATTTCCACAATAAATGTTAAAAGAAACAAGTCAGATGCAGTTGAAGTGCAAACTTTCAGCTATAATTCAGTGGGTAGAACAAAAACATTGCATAAAAATGTGGAGAACTAAAGTAATTTTTCTACACAATCCCCTCCTTTCAGGGGCTCATAAGTAATTGGACAAATTAATATAGCTGCAAATAAAATGTTCAATTCCAATACTTAGTTGAAAACCCTTTGCAGGCAATGACTGCCTGAGGTCTTGAACTCATGGACATGACCAGACGCTGGGATTCCTCCTTTTTAATGCTCTGCCAGGCCTTTACTGCAGCAGCTTTCAGTTGCTGTTTGTTTGAGGGTCTTTCTACCTTTGTTACGAAGGAATTGCCCACACCTGTCCATGAAATAGCTTTTAAGTGAATTGCCCAATTACGTTTGGCCTCTTTAAAAAGAGGGTGGCACATGTTAACTAGCTGAAACTCCTTAACCCTTCACCTAATTTCAATGTGGATACCCTAAAATGAAATCTGAGACTTTGAAATCTGAGACTGAGAGTCTGCACTTTATGTTCATGCCCATTGTATAACTTCAATCGGAATATATTTCAGTAAACAAGTAAAATAGTAAAACTTGTGTCGGTGTCAAAATATATATGGACCTAACTGTACATCAGAACGCCATATATGTCATTTTTACTAGGGCTGAACAATATTTGATGTTTTGATGACATTTTAAGGGGTGACAAATAACTATATAGACAAATAGTACTTATCTGCCTACAAAGTCTGTCAAATAAGTTGGTGGTATTCCTATTTGTGACTCAAAGCAGTGCCGATAGTCACGCCTTTGCTCAATATCATCTCTGTGAAATACTAAATATTTCCATACAGCGGAAGACGAATGTCTTTTTCTGACTAGTTTTTATTCGCTTTTCTCCTCTTCACTCATGTTTAATTTCTCATGAATGCACTGTACAGTCTGTCAGTCTGTGACTGAGTCAAACGGCAAGGCCAAGAATGATTATGATTGCGTCAGAGAGCTCCTGTAAAAGCGGTAAACTTTTACACTGTTTTTTTAAACATATACTGGATAATTTTAAAAGGGAACCATCGTTAGAATTGTAAAGCTTGTTAAATTTTCTTTCATTTGACTAACCAGAAATGTTTGAGTGCAATGTTTTGATGGTTTGAACCCAGCAGGCTGTTGCAGTCCTTGCGATCTGATAGTTGCATGTGCAGAAAATGCCATGCCGATATTAACATCGCACATCTAACACGCCTGTCAGGGCAGCACAGAGGAGCAGTGTATATAGTGCTGTTGCTGCACACTGCTGCTTTGTGAGAATACTGACAGTCAATCTTAAATGACCTGTTTATAGAACAGAATAATGACACCCTATTAAGCCCTATGGGGAAATTTCCTTTTTGCTTTCCCACATCATGCTCCTCATATAGGGGGTCAGAGTAAAGGAGTAGCCACCTTGTGGCCCCCAGTAGGGCTGAGAGGTAAGGGCCTTGCTCAAGGCTATTCTGCTGAACTGGCCATTTTTGAACTGGTGACCTTCTAATCACAGGAAAAGGAGCTTTGCACGCTGAATCATACCCAATCCACTTCAGCACTTCTTCAATGATACCCTTTGGGATCCTAGATGTAAGAGTTTACCACGGTTCCTTCTTTGTCCACCTGACTTTGATAGGCTAAAGACAGAAATTATTTTTGAGTTGTTTCATCAGAGAAGTGAGAAACCTACAGCTGCAGCTATATTAGGACTGTAATGGTACATATATTTCTTGTACCATTTGTTTAGATCATTTTCAGTTTGGAATGCACAGTGAACGGAAGTAATACATATCCTGCCACAGGCTGAACTTTATTTCATAAGCAGATGTTTAACATGGAAAATATTATGCTAATTGTGGCTGTGAATTATTTATGGTTAGTTATAGTTCCAGTCATATTGGAGAAGCAAGAACTGCTGGAGTCACATCAAACATGCTAACCCGTTTCAGATGACATCATCCAAGTGTGGGAACAACTGGGACAAGGCAGAAATAGTCTCTGTGAGTTAGTCTCCCCGTGGCATTTAAGGTGCTTTTAAATCAATTCTCAAAATGAAAATATTCAGGTTGAAAGAATGTATCTCACTTCCCCATTAAAGATGTATGACCATACTCACAGAGAACAAAGAATTTAGATTTACATATGTATTCTTATTTTGTGTAAATTAGCGTCTTACATTTTGTTATTCAGATATGTTGATAGACACATTCAGCACTTCTAATGTGAAATAACAACATCGGAATATCCTGCACTTTGTCAGATCGGGTCCACAATATGTACTAGTGGCAAAACAGAAAAGCAAATTGTTTATTATCAGCTGATGTCACACTTCTCTGGCTCCAGTTCCTATGCTCCGCGCACAGCCGCACCTCGTGATGTGTTTAACACCTTTACGGTTTAGGAAAGTTGTACATTCAATGCTTCGCATGTGTAGAAATTTCAACAGAGCCTTATAGACTTGTTGTTCATGAGTCGCGATCAACGACTCGAAGTTGAGTCCGAGTTGCATGTCAAGTCGGAAGTCAATTTAAGAACCACTTGAGTGTGACTCTCAAACTCGAGTTCGCACCTCTGACTTCACTCAGCGGGCTTGATGGAGCAGTGGTTCTCCCTTGGATGACGTGCTCATTTCATTTCACTTCATTGTCTTTTCGCCTTGCACAGGAGCATGTCTATTTCCTTCACCAAAAAGCAATCTTGTAAGCCAGGCAAATGCGCCATTGTAATAACAATCTGCAGTAGATCATGCGCCACTGCCTTTTAAAGGTGAGGTGATGCACCATTCCGATTGGTTCATTGCACATTATGCCCAAAATATGCCTCTAAATAATTAAGAGAGGACAACCTTTTCACGCTTTGCCCTGCCACAAAGTCTGTTTTTTCTGCTGTCAAAATAGGGAAATGGATACGCCCATAACTGCTTGTTCCGCTTTGCTCTTTAAAATAGAGCCCATTGTGTTATATTTACTGGTTGCTAATTGTGCTTGTAGTTTCAATAATAAACCATTTTGAAACAAAATTTTGCTTTCCCTGCTGTACAGAAATTGCACTAAATTGAGAACCCAAATTGTGGCGTGTGCCAAACTGTCAATTTTGTATACAGTTATACCCCCAGTCTCAAATGATCCTTTATCCCGCAACCCTAATTAGAACAAGCGGATGGAAGATGGATGGATAGATGGATAAATGGATAATAATATACATTGTAATTTAAAACTATTTATTCTATTTGACCTGTAATTCCACAAACCAGCAGATTTCATCTGTGTAACTAACTGATTTTGAAGTTATAATTCAAGGCAAATACTTGAAATGAATCTAAAAAATTGTCCTTCTAAAATAATAATCATAGCAGAATTGGACTATTAAAAACTTCTCTGAGAAACTTTACTAGCTGTTTCTTGAGAGTGAATTTAGTAAAGCATGAGCATTGTGCAGCATGTCTAGTGAACTGTATATGTGTCCTACCTGAGCAGACGACTCCAGCGTCCTCACCATGACCACAGTTATGACGTCCCCATCCATAATGTCCACAGTCCTTCAGTGTCGACTCTGACCCTCTACAGGCCACGTCGTCCATCCAGATCTTCCCTGTTCCTGTTCCAAAGTGACCATATTGTGGTGCAGCTACAGCATCTCCACAGAACATCTGTCTACACACCACTGCAGCATCCTCCATACCCCAGCCATCATCACACACTGTACCCCACTGTCCTTGATGAAGAACCTCCACTCTCCCAGCACAGCAGCCACCACCATTCACCAGCCTCACGTGGTCTCTGTCTGGAAACACAAGGCAATTATTACTTAAATTACAGTTTAAATTATGATCATTCAAATTACATTTGTAATCATTTAACTGACAATTCAAATTAAAGAATTTAAATAATCATTTGAATTGCACATTTATTTATTGGATAATATCACAAAACACCCTCCATATAAATGACGTGTAAATTTATAGTAATTTTGAACACAGAAAAATATTTTAAATGTGCTGTTACGATCATACATAAAATTAGCAAAAACCAGGAAATATTTCATATCCAATTAATGACCCCTGACCTCTGCTGGCTGAGAGTGGACCACTGGAACAGAGGAAGATCATGGTACTTACTGGCTGTGGTGAGCAGAAGCAGACATGAGAGAGGGAGGATGAACAGGCAGATCTCCATCTTCATCAGGACAAACCAGCTCTCCCCAGAGCTGAGACTCCAACCTTCACCTCTGAGCTCTCAGCGAGGGTCTTTATACCATCCTGCCCTCAGAGTGAACACGCCCCCACCCACCAATCACACTCAGCGCTGCCTTATCAGAGGAATTACAGGAAAACATCAAACAGGCCCAGTGGCAAATCAGAGGGCTCTATTCACATAAGATATACATGAAATAGTAGTGATGTTTGTCAGGACTCCTCCTCTTAGCTGTAGACCCCTCCCTGATGTTAAGTCTAGTTAAAACCAGAGTATTTTAATTCACTGGTAGTTTTTGTTCAAACATCCAGACCAGGTTGAAATTGCATAATGTTATTGTCCAAGTTCTTCATTTTGTAGAGAACAAATTTCACTTGATTCTAGTAAGAAATCTGGTAAATGGAAACCTTCAATACCTGATCCATGGTAATTGCTTACTTTACTGCCATCTCACTGGGAATGAGAGGGATCCCAGCCTACTGCACATAGAACTCAAACAACTGCAAAAAATACATTGAGATGCTGTAACTGGCATCCAACTTTAGGAAAATTCAATCCAAGAAACTCCAGTAATGAATACAGAGTCTGTATGATGGATGAGGTGGATGACAGTCCCACACAAGAGATAACATCACTCAACACTAGAAGGCAAGCTTCTCCAGTAGTTTCAGAAATGATGTTACATCAGAGAAGTGAGAAACCCACAGCTGCAGCTATATTGGAGCTGTAATTGTACATATATTTGTTGCACCATTTGTTTAGATCATTTTCAGTTTGGAATGCACAATGAACGGACTTTGAAACGACTTTACACCAGTCCTCAGCAATACAATCCCTGTACCTTTTGCAGAATATCTGTCTGGCCCTGATGTTTTTCTTGGAGAAAAGTGCCTTATTTGCTGCCCTTCTTGACACCAGGCCATCCTCCAGAAGTCTTCACCTCTTTGTGCGTGCAGATGCACTCACACCTGCCTGCTGCCATTCCTGAGCAAGCTCTGATCCCGCAGGTGAATCAACTTTAGGAGACAGTCCTGGTCCTTGCTGGACTTTTTTTGGGCACCCTGAAGCCTTCTTCACAACAATTGAACCTCTCTCCTTGAAGTTCTTGATGATCTGATAAATGGTTGATTTAGGTGCAATCTTACTAGCAGCAATATCCTTGCCTGTGAAGCCCTTTTTGTGCTAAGCAATGCTGACTGCACGTGTTTCCTTGCAGGTAACCATGGTTAACAGAGAAAGAGAAATGATTTCAAGCACCACCCTCCTTTTAAAGCATCCAGTCTGTTATTCTAACTCAATCATCATGACAGAGTGATCTCCAGCCTTGTCCTCGTCAACACTCTCACCTGTATTACAGAGAGAATCACTGAAATGATGTAAGCTGGTCCTTTTGTGGCAGGGCTGAAATGCAGTGGAAATTAGTTTTTCGGGATTAAGTTCATTTTTATAGCAAAGAGGGACTTTGCAATTAATTGCAATTCATCTGATCAGTCTTCATAACATTCTGCAGTATATGCATATTGACATCATAAAAACTAAGGCAGCAGACTTTGAGAAAATTTATGTTCATTCTAGTCATTCTCAAAACTGTTGGCCACGGCTGTTCAAAAGCCAAGTGTCTACTCATCTACAAATTCCTCAGTTACTTCTCTAGTAAATGACAAGAAAATATATAAACTAAGAATGAGACATAATACACATGGGAATACACATATATGGAGCTCTGACAACATCAATAGCATCATTTCAAAACCCAGTTGAGACCATAAGAACATTACTCAACTTGAAATAGTCATGTAACTACACTAAATTGATGGATAACATGCTAAGGTGCAATCATAATTAATGAATTGGTGTCAGTGGATCTCGTTATCTAGAAACTTTCATGATGTGAACATGAGATATTCTTCCTCGCTTCCATAAAACTATGCCCTACAGTTTTTCTCGGTTGCTTTGGCACATTTCATGAAATATACTTAACATTCTTAAGGTTAAGAGTCTGGGTGTCATCTTCGATAGTACCCTCTCCTTTCAGTCCCATGTTAATAATGTCACCCGATCTGCATATTTCCATCTCCGTAATATCAACCGTCTTCGCCCCTCCCTCACCCCCCAGGCTGCTGCTATTCTTGTTCATAGTCTCTTTACCTCTCGGTTGGATTATTGTAACTCCCTCCTCCTAGGGTTTCCCCAAAAACCCTTCACAAATTACAACTCGTTCAAAACTCGGCCGCTCGGATAATTAGCAGGACACCATCCCTCCATAGCATTACACCCACCTTGCTGCAGCTTCACTGGCTCCCAGTCAAGTTTCGTATTGAATTCAAAATCCTTCTTTTAATATTCAAGGCTATTCACAACCTGGCACCTCCGTACCTGCATGATCTCCTTCACATCGCTACCCCTTCCTGCACCCTCAGATCATCTTCTTCTATTCACTTGGCTGTTCCCTCTGCCCATCTTACCACCATGGGATACAGAGCCTTCAATTGCTCTGCCCCACGGCTCTGGAACTCACTCCCACCAGATATCAGAAACATCAACTCACTTTCACTTTTTAAATCTGCCCTCAAAACCCATCTTTTCAAATTAGCATTCTTTCACCAATTATTTATTTCATAATTTTCTTATCACTCCAATTATTTTTGTGAAACTTGTTTTATTCTATGTTTTCTTATGGTTCTTTGCTTTATTGTATGGTGTCCTTGGGTGCTAGAAAGGCGCCTTTTAAACAAAATGTAGTATTATTATTATTATTATTATTATTATTGTTATGCTTGCTGATGTCTGCATTAAGGCAGCTCCTCAACCAAGTGAACTGGACGATATGGATGAGGGACAGGTGACTTTATAACTAAGATATCAAGGTGTGACAAAAGTTAGATGGATAAGAATTAAAAAAGAAAAACGGACTATCAACACAGGAACTGGCATACCACATTTAATAGACCACATCCACCAGAAAGGATTCAAATAGGTTACCTGAGTTTTTCAGTGGAAAAATGTGAGCACATTTAATTAAAACCAATTTAATAGCTACTTGAAAAGACCTTGAAAATATGGTTTTACCAGTCGTCTCACCGAGATTTGGTTAAAAAGTGAAAGACGAAAAGCCGTCTTTTTCAGGTCATTGAAAAGACATCAGTGTTGATGCAACAGAGTATAAATGATGCATGATATCGTTTTATCAATAGCATTATCATTACTTATAGGCATTGGTCCCTGTTGCATGCGGCAACTGTTGCATTTTATCCTCTTTGTTAGAAGAGGATAAAAGGGCAAAAAGGACACATGACTGGGGCAGATGAGGACTGGAAAAATTGACTCTCTGTCTGACATCCAGATATACGGTCAATATATGCATACAACACAACACATGTTTTCATCAAGCTACTCCCTACTTGATCAAATTTTCATGGTTAGGGCTATATGTGGTCTGAAATTAGGACTACATCAAACAGACTAAACAGAACCCAACTGTTTTTGGTCTTAATAAAGATGGTGCCAGGTCACATGGATGTCTGTTACTGTGTGGGACTAATTACATCAAGAATTTATAGTTTACTCAATGCAGATTTTGGACAGTTTCGTCCCCATTGGAGCAGAGTAGTCTGTCATTAATAACTGTGGCCAACAGGGGGTGCTGTACAAACAAAATTTATGTTGCATTTATGGCGTCACATGAGATTCAAGATTCAAGATCTGTTTATTGTCAATACAACAATATACACAGTACACAGTGTATTGAAATGTCGTTCCACACAGGTCCCCCATGGTGCATTAAAAAGAAAAAAAAACACAGGAATTTCACATAAATAATAAATTCTAACTAAATTTTTTTAATAGAATACAAAGTAGTCATGTGCAGTTAGAGGGCAAATGAAAAAGACAAAGACGTGCCAGTTATACAAAGTGCAAATTTGGCATGAGGCGGATATCCAATTGAGGTGTGCAAATAAGCATAGTGTGAACATCCAGATTGTAGTGTTTCTGTGTTGTGGGTTTAACATTCCTTTGGTGGCAGTGAGTTGAGAGCTCTGACTGCTTGAGGAAAGAAGCTTTTGCAGTGTCTGGCAGTTACAGTTCTGATGCTGCGGAGCCGTCTACCAGACAGTAGGAGAGAGAAAAGTGCCTGTGAGGGGTGGGAAGTGTCCTTCACTATGCTGTTCGCACGACGGATGATGTGCTTTTCGTACAGGTGGGAGATGGCTGGGAGAGGGACCCCGATGATACTCTCTGCTGTCCTCACTGTCCACTGCAGGGACTTCTTTTCAGCGGCGGTGCAGCTGCCGTACCAGACAGTGATATAGCAACAGAGAACAC
Organism: Mormyrops boulengeri; assembly: GCA_026781065.1. Lineage (NCBI taxonomy): Eukaryota > Metazoa > Chordata > Actinopteri > Osteoglossiformes > Mormyridae > Mormyrops > Mormyrops boulengeri. Next base: position 968 of record JAODLD010000363.1, on the reverse strand, counting down.
TCTCAGTGGTCCCCTGGTAGAATGACGTGAGGATGGGAGGAGGGAGGCTGGCCTTCTTCAGCTTTCGAAGGAGGTGAAGACATTCTTGGGATTTCTTTGTGATGGTGGTGGTGTTCAGGTTCCAGGAAAGGTCGTTTGCCATGTGCACACCCAGGAACTTCACACTGCTTACTATTTCAACAGCGGATTCATTGATGTGCAGTGGGGTGTGGGCTCTGAACATTAAGAGACAGGTTGTTATTTTGACACCAGTCCACCAGGTGTTTTACCTCCTCTCTGTACGCAGACTCATCGTCATTGGTGATGAGACCTACTACTGTTGTGTCATCTGCAAACTTGATGATGTGATTTGAATTGTATTGAGCAGCACAGTCATGTGTCAGCAGAGTGAACAGCAGTGGACTAAGCACACAGTGGACTAAGCAAATCCAAGTCTTTTCATCACTTTTGCTGTAAAGTCACAAGTCATCAAATTTGTGACTCAAGTCCAAGTTGAGATGCAAGTCATGTGTCTTGAGTCCCTACCAATCTCAGTTTTTTTTTTACCTTTAGTGATTAAAACATGCTGCAGCAAAAACCCACTACAGTCCACAGTACATCATAGGACACGTTCTTTATAGGTAAGGATAGGTTGAAAAGAGAGTGTCCACTCATGGATGTCCTCACACAGTTTATATGCAGTCCATGTATATGCACAGAGCTGTCACAACCCGCATGCCCTCTTGCCCTGTGTTCTCTGTGGTGTGGCGCTAATGAGCCGCACCTGTTCCTCGTTTAACCCTGCCTCTCGTTTCAGCCCTCGTGCGGATGATCCCAGGTGCCTCTCGTCTGCTCCTCATCTGTGGTGTATATAGTACCTCCTTGTCCCGAGCTCCCCAGTCTGGTCATTGTATTGTTGCGTGTGTGATCCTGCTGCCTCCCTGTGTTGGGGGGGGGGGGGGGGGGGGGGGGGGGGGGGGGGGGGGGGG
>JAODLD010000362.1:0-12066 GCA_026781065.1 Mormyrops boulengeri | reverse complement strand
TTGCCATCTGTGCTGTGCCCTTAACTAACAAAGCTAGGTGCAGTTTGCACAATCAAATAAGATAATCTTTATGAAAATTGATCTACATGAGACGACAAAATTCTCCCCACTTGCTCTCTGTAGGTGAGAGCAAGCTGGCTGTGAAGGGCAGCCACCTGTTGCAGCACCCAGGGAGCTCTGGGTTAAGGGCGGACGTGCCAAGGCTGGGCTCAAACTGGCGACCTTTTGATCAAAGGCACAGAGGCTTGGCCCTACTGAGCTACAAACTGCCCATATTATATTATTTCCTAATGCATCTTGTAGTGGGTGTTTTGACTAAACCATTTCATGGAGGGTAGGGGATCTCTAGGTGAAAACTGTCAGAAAAAGAAACTGAAATTATGTGATGAGTTATATTTATCGTATGTGTTATTTTGGAAACCAGGAATCATATTATATATAAAATCATTTAGGGGTAAAGTTCCCCCTCATCTCTGTCCCCCCATCCCACCATAAATCTACACCTATGGTGCCCATCATCCTTTGCGTTCCAGCAGTACAGCGAAAATGGCGGACGCAGGTGTTAGCGGACAGGGTATGGATGCAGGTGAGAGGGAGGATTTTGAAACTGTCAACGGTCCAGCGTCTTACAAATCTGATGTGGAAGCATTTTGGTTTTCCCGTGATTAGAAATGAGAAAGGAGAAAAGGTGATGGACAAACAAAAAACTATAGGCAAATACTGCCAGACTGTGGTGACCTACATGACAGGACTTTGTTTTTACAATTTTTTTTTATTGGATGTTTTAAACTGACTTGACTGCACTTTAAAATTAATGCCAAACCTATGAAGTAAATTATTGCAGGCTCTGATTATTTTTTCCTCGTTACTTAATATGAAAACTGAAATCTCTGGATGGTGCTGGTTCAATTGTTCATGGTTTAATAAACTGATTTTTTTCCCCCAAATCTTCATTTGTCTTTTATCGCAATACGACAATAAATATTGTGCCATGGACTTATTAACGAGGTATTCTCGTATCGTGAGATTTTGATGTTATTACATCCCTAGTATATATTTTTAGTTTTTGTTCTCTAGTTAGCCAGTATCAGTTACTTATGTAACTACTGTATGCACCCTCCTTAGTACATTGTAACCTCAGTCCTACTCAAAGGATGACGTGTGACAGTAGTCTAACACCTGTTCCTCAACTATCACAAGGTCATCTCTAATAGTACATTTATTTAACAGACACTCTTGTCAAAACAACATAGAGGTGAGTGTCAGAGAGAGTCTCTGGAGTAATTTGAGTTAAAGGCCCTGTTCAAGGGCCCAATGGTGACATTACTCTCCCAGCCATGAGACTTTACCCAGCGAACTTCTGAGTCCCGATCCCATGATGACACACACCCTTGAGCCTTGAGTTAATTGGATTTGGCATGTTTCAGATGGGTGAATGTCTTCTCAGCATTTAGTGTGTTTTGATATTATTCAGAGCTTCCCTAAGTTGCCTACCTTTGCATTAGGTGTAATAATTGAGATTTAAAAACTGAAAAGGATAATGTCACGTACATAGCTTTGGCAGTAGTAAGATATAGTGTGCTTCCCACTGATGCAGAACCATAATATACATAAGAATAAGCTACTATGAGCTTGGGGTAATTCAGGTCATATGGAACAGCACGGGAAAATATATTCAGATTTAGCATTAACTTATATTACCTTCAGCAGGCCATATTGGGATAGTAAAACATTAATCACAAGGCCATTAATCACAGGAAGGCATAAATGGCAATCGATTCTCAAAGGAAGGGATCCATAGGCAGTGAGTGTGAGGAAGGATTCCACTCACTCTTCACAGCCACGCCACCTGCTAACCTATATAACCAGTAGGACTAGTTGTAGTCTTTGCGAGAAATTGGGACTTTGTCTAGTTACTGAGTGTTCCATTTCCCCAAACTCCCCTGCCTCCCTTTCGTGTGCCTTTGTGTGAGTGTATTCCCAGTGAGAGTGTGTACCCTGATCCCCTCTTGGTGTGTTTGGTTATACCACTTTCCCTGCATCTGTACTGGCGCTTGGCTTTCCCTTCACTCCCCAGGACTGACTACCCAGCATTTTGACCACAGAACCCGTTTCAGACTTTGACTGTCATAGAGTGATTCTGCACCATGTTAACTCTGCAACTGGGTCTCCTGTCCCTGGCCCAAATCAGACAGTGGTGTAGTTGTGGCCATCCATGATCCACTGTGAGGATATTCACAGGAATCTCCTTTATAATCTTTAGTTAGGTAACACATCTACAAAACAGGTTTACAATAATAACTAAATACTAAGAGAGAACAGTATACTAGGAAAATCCATTTTATAGAAGGGTTCCATGGATAATAAAGTCATCATTGGCTCAAACAGGTTTACACTGGGAACATATATAGTAAATGTTATCATACCAGGGAGATTGAGTTGTGGCTTGACATCAATACCCGTTTTGTTTCCAGAGCTTTTGGTCTCAAAATTGGATGCGACTAAGTAAAAATAAATAGTTTCATACTTTTAAGCTTTCTTTTCATACATATTCCTCCTATTTTTTCCTCCAGAAACCTGCCACGTCTCACAGAGAGCATGGAAAGAATGTCTATTTCGGGTACTGCAGGAGCTGACAGAAGTAGAGGTGAAGAATCTGTGGATGCTAATGCCGCCCCCTGCAGGCCATGAGGGCATCCCTAAAAGCAAGCTGCATGGGGCTGACCGCCCAGACCTGATGAACCTCATGCTAGAGAGCTGGGGAGTGGAGGGCTCCATCACGGCCACCAAGGAGGGGCTGAGTAAAATCCAACGTAATGATTTGATTGAGGAGCTAAATGACTTCCTTGATGCATAAAGACTAGTAAAAGCTTTTAAATGTCATAAGTAATTAGAAAGAAAGATACATACAGCCACTAAAGAGGATGAAGTGTACAGATACGACCATGGTGCAAATGCAAAATAAAGTGAGAAAAGACACGTGCTGCAAAGAACATCATGCAAGGCTGTCATAATTTTACTGAATTTTTCATAATTTTTGAACATGCATCCAGGAAAATGCTTATGGAATTACAAACTTCTACTAATAAGTTTTATACAGTTAATTTTTTTTTAGTTTTATCTTTCTCTTTCATTTTCCCCCCTTAGGTTCTTCCACACTCTAGTGGGTTGACCTATAAACTTTATATATTGACTGTTTTGACTTAACATTTAAAAAATCACTAATGCTATAAATGTACCTACTATATGAATGGAAGAGCTGGTATGGAATGCTGGATGATATTACAACTGTACTAATGCTAATATGAGTGTGTCTTTAGGGACGTAAGCATATTATAAACAAGCCATGTAAAAGTCAGATAAAGTATGATCAAGTCATTATAAGACACTACCTTACTACTGTTTTACACTGTTTTATATTGACCAGCAGTGTTCTGTAATGTCCAATTTTGTGATCATATAACTAATCATGTAACCAGCAATACCCATTGCATATGGTGTCCCCCTAACCTGCGTACTGTAAATGAAAATGCCAGTGCCCTGGGTTCTCCTCCTAACCCTAACTGTGTGTACCTCTGTAATGTGTTGTAGTCCTTGAGTATGGTCTTGATCTCAAGACCACTTTTTCACATACTCTTGCTTGTCTCAGAATTGAAAGCATTTCTACTTGGCCTTGAATCAGTTTCATATTATCTACATCTATGGTTCGGATTTGTAATTTAGTTAGATGTAAGACCAATTTTTTTTCACCAATGTTAAACTTTCTCATTTCTCCTACTCCTCTGCAAATAATGACTCATGTGAATAAAATAAAATAAAAAATACAGGCAAATAAAAATGAAAGTAATTATTCACCTTCATTGTATTGGCTGTATAGTGTTATTAAGGGTCCAAAGCACGTAGTGCTATGGAACCTTATTGTTTTTGTTAGGATTTTTTTCTTTTACTATGTTTCTTCCCTAAAACTGAATGCCCAGCCTAAACCGTAAGACCTAGGCTGACAAAATTTGGCAGGAAGATGTGAATTCCTACCCACTACTCAGACTCTCCAACCTATCCCATTCAGTCAGATGGGGGCGCTGTAGTGCCCCCCCAACACGTTTCATTCTATATCTCCTGTCCTGTTTGTCCTACAATCGAAAATCTTTTTTCTACAGATACAGACAGCCTTCCTCTATCAACTTGCCTTTTGGACTATGTAGCTCCGCCTACTTAGATTTTTTGCTAATTTGCATAATTAGCAAATCCTACTTCTGCCTTAAAGTCGTACCCCGTCTGACCAAATCAGACAAATGAGGTGTCAAACCCACCAGTCCTCTGAGCTGATCAAGAGATATTAAATAAAGTCTGACATTTGTCAATCCTACGGCCTTAGCCACGCCCAAACCCTGCCCAAATTTGGTCCGTTTTAGTCTGACTGATATATCTTGGCCATGCTTTGGCCTACATCCACCAAATTTGAAATCCTACCTCCCTACACCATTCTGGGGACAGGGTCCAAGGCATTTCATCAATAGGGGGCGCTACAACTACAAACTGGCAATACAGCACCCTCCACAATTATTGGCACCCCTTGTAAAGATGTGTAAAAAATGGTTAGAAAAAATCCACCTTTTGGTGAAGCAGCTTCATGTCACTGAAAATTTGAGTAAGAATTCAACCTTTCATTAACATAAATTTATTCAAAGAAAAAAATCCTTCATCAAGAAATAATTATCTTTAACAAAAACACATGTGCCATGATTATTGACACCCTTGAAAATTATAGTGAACACAATGTAAGTGAAGCATGTTTCCCCTGTAAATTGTAAATCTTTGAGTTGAGTGGAGTGAATAGAAACCTTCAAGCTGTAATCCATGACTTCCTGGTTAACAGGGATATGAACATGAGGTGACAAAGCCCAAATTCCCTTAGTCATCCATCAACATGGGAAAGATAAGAGAGGGAGAAGTGTATTGACCTTCATAAGTCAGGGAATGGGTATTTAAAAATAGCTACTAGCCTTAAAATTCCAATTTCTACTGTTAGGGCAATAATATAAAAGTGGGCAACAAATGGAACTGTTATAAACATGCCTGGAAGAGGATCCAAGTTTATTTTTCCACCCACATACAGTGAGAAGGATCATAAGAGAGGCAAAAAATCCCCAAGGATGACTGTTGGTGAATTACAAGACCAAGTAAAATCTTGGGGTTACCACGTATCTGAATAAACTATTCAGATTATTTGGAAGGTATGCCAGAAAAATCTCTTTTTTGTCAGTTAACCACAAACGTAAGCACCAGGAGTTTGCAAAACACTATTACAACTTTGACTGGAACCAAATTCAATGGTCTGATGAAAGAAAAATGGAGCTTTTTGGCAGTAAACATAAGGTGGGTTTGGTGTAAAAAGAATGATGGCTATAATGAAATGAACCTTATCCCAAATGCCAAATATGATGGAGGTTTTGTAATCTTGCGGGGCTGTTTTTCCTCCAAAGGTCCTGGAAACCTTGTTGGGGTACATGGCAATATGGACTCCATGAAATACCAGGACATTTTAAATCAAAATTTGGCTGCCTCTGCCAGGAAACAAAAACTGGGCCATCACTGGCCCATCATCTTCCAGCCAGGCAGTGATCCTAAGCACATGTCCAAATCAACACAAAAATGGTTAGCTGACCGCAGAATCAAGCTTCTGGCATGGTCATCTCAGTACCCTGACCTGAAACCCATTGAAAACTTATGGGCTGAGGTGAAGAGCAGAGTGCACAAGAGAGGGCCTAGGACCCTGGATGATCTGGAGAGATTCTGTAAAGAGGAATGGACTCAGATGCCCTGCTCTGTATTCTCCAACCATATAAAATGTTATAGGAGAAGACTCAGTGGTGTTATACAAGCAAAGGGATGTTCTACAATGTATTAAATCCAGGGGTGCCAATAATCGTGGCACAAGTGTTTTTGTTGAAAATAATTGTTTCTTGATGAGGGATTTGATTTTCTTTCAATAAATTTATTTCAATGAAAGGATAAATTTTTTCTCATTTTTTCAGTGTGATATGAAACTACTTCACTGAAAGTTGGATTGTTACTAACCCTTTTTACAAATCTTTAGAAGGGGTGCCAATAATTTTGGAGGGCGAAGTATCTCCTGACTGCCTTGTCCAGTTCAAGTGAAATTTGGCAGATATGTACTACAACTGAGCCTGAGGTCAGACACGTACAATGGGAGTCATAAGTCCTAAAACTTTGGCCACCATCAGCCAATCAAAATCAAGCAGCCATTTGACAGGCTTAACGATGACCAATCCACACAAAATCTAGAAGGTCCATTTGTGCTCTGACCCTCAGCCCACCCTGGTAAGGACACCCCAGTCTGCCAGATGGGGGCGCTACAGCGGCAACTTTTGCGTTTCTGCCTATATCTCCAGAACCGTCAAGCCTATAGTTGAAATTTATTGCCAAGGCAATTCAGTATGTTATGCCAAATCAAACAGCATATAGAACTTGGATCTCCATCTTTCCCATGTTGCCTATTTCATACAAGTCTGAAATCAAGGTTTTCCCTTCACGTCCTAGGATTTTCGCCCAACCTACATAAATCTGGTATCATTCAAATCAGAAGACAGTCCTCATCAATAAGTATCAAAAAACCTTAAACTTTCTGTAAGTTACAGCCACCAGCCACACGCTGACCCTACTGGTGCCACGACCATTTCAATCAGAAAGCTATATCTCAGGCCTGCCTCAGCCAATCATCGCCAAATATGACCCACTAATGTAGGACTGATCCACAGATAGACTCTCCAATTTTCGTATCGGACGGTCAAGCGGGGGCACTACGGCCACTGTCCATATTTGTCCAAGACCCACCTTGGCTAATTCAGCTGAAATGACTTACCACATCAGGTAGGAAGTTGCTTATTTCTACCAACTACTCGGACCATCTCACTCAAACCCACCAGAGGTTTCCACATTCTGTCCTATATCTACTGGCTTGTTAGACCTATGCTCAACAATGTCCAACCTGATTTCTACCTACTACTCAGACCATCTCACCCGTCTCACCCGGAGCAGCGTGTGGCTCAGTGGGCTAAGCCTTTGTGCTCGCAATCAGAAGGTTGCCAGTTTGAACCCAGTTTTGGTGGGTACTTGAACTAGGCACTTAACTCCTGCCTTCCTGGGTGGCCCAACAGGTGGCTGACCGAGACTCAACAACCTCCATCCTGATTTCTACCTACTATTGAGACTGTCGGACCCAAACCAAAGATTCAGTCAGGCTCAGGCACTACACCAGATGGATCTACATTGGTGATATTTCTCCTAAACAGATACAAGCACATTTTCCTTCTGTTTCTCATCTACCCTTTTTCCTTTATCCTAACTTGGTGAACATTTCTACTGTAATGTCAACATGTCAGGTCTCATCCTACCATAATAGTATTTCCTACTTTCTGACTATTTAAATGCATTGGCCAGCAGTTACAGTCTGTACTTCATTTCCTATCATTGCTGAACTACTGATTTTATGCCATGGACTCCATTGCTGGCCATTGCTGCTGTACATTAGCTTTGGACCATTCAGTCACTGCTTGCAGTTACTAGTTTTTATTTTGTTTTTGAAATCATACCAAACTTAAAAGCTGCTTCACTTAAGTGCGCTAAAGGAAAAAACACACAGTTGTAGCTCAAGTCTTACACTGTATGCAGCACCCACAGGCCTTCTCATCATTTTCCACCTCTGACCAAGGGTTACCATTAGGGTGACAACTTCAGGAAACCACTGACACTTTATTTTTGTTTTCGTGTGAACAGTGAATTGTGTTGTTTGCTTGAAGTTTAACAAATTTTAGGTCAGCATTTGAAACTTTTGCAAAGAAAGACCTGTATACATTTTATACATACATTGTGTTACACATTGCATGTTGTATGTACACATGTTTTACATTGTGTTAATTGTGTATAGATTGTTAAATGAGAGTTAACTGTAAGGTTACCATATGTCTGGGTTTCCCCGGACGCAAGTTTTTGTTTTATAGAGTGCTTAAGGAAAACTTATTAATGTACATAAGTAGGAGTGTAATGAAATTTTGTGCAATAAAATTTTACAATTCAATTACATTTCGATACGCATCGCAGCATTTAAGCTGTGTTACATATTACCAACTGCACCTTTTATTGAGTGTTTGTGCTTTAATTTCCAATAGGTGCCACTGTCTTAATCACTTACAATGCCACCACAATGAGAAACTACAATCACTAGCTCCAAAAAAGAGAACACTCAAGGGTCAAACATATCTGGAAAGTGGTTTTGCCCTCCGTTCTCCAGTCTCTATCAAGTGCAAGAGCCTAAGAGTATAGATGTGTTTATCGCAAAAGACGAGACTCTACTCAGTAGTTGATAACGTTGGATGTTGCCGACTGATAAAGACACTTGAGCCCAGATATAGCATTGCATCATGTCCGCACTTTAGTCAGTCAGCAATATCAATATTGTATAATGAGACAAAAATGAATGTTACTGAGGTCCTGAAAGCCACCTAATATTTGTCGATAACCACTGGCTTGTGGTTTATCGAGAGGAGTCACAACACACAACCTGGTGGCACCTCCATTCTGTACCGGGAACTGAGGAGAACGGCTGTGAGGGCTCTGAGGGCACATAAGGAGGCGTTTGTTAGACAAATCTGTGAGCAGGTGACACATGTCCAGCTTTCATGTTTTAGTTTTTTTCCCCAAAAAATGGCAATATTTTATTTCCCATTTTAAAATTTAACACTGAACTTTTAATTCTTTTAGTCACCAGTTCATTTATATTCTGATCCCCGGATACATCCTCTTTTTCATCTCACCAAATATGGTACTCTGACCTCTGACTCTAGGCCAGTAGAATCAGTATCTCGTGGAGCCCAGAGTCCAGTCTTCTGCAAGCTGGCCACTGTGACCATGGAGTTCTGACAACACCCGCATGCTGAGATAAGTCGGAAGAGTGAGCTGTTGAATTTTCCTGCCTGACCCAGTTTTCCATGCCCCTACTGTGCCCTGGGTATATGCCATCATTGGTGCCTGTGCAATTCCCAAGAACACTGTGTCTGTGAGGGAGAAGTGTGTCCTGGCAGTGGAGATGCAACCCCTTGATATGGGAAACCCGACTACCAAAGAGCAGTTTTACAGTTATGTTTAATCCCGACCCACACAGAAAAGATGGAAAAGTTGTTTTTTTTCTTTAATTAATCCATATAATGAATTCCCTCCATCTCTGGCAGTATTTTTTATTTTTCCATCCTTCTGTCCTCTAACCGCTTATCCTGGTCGGGGTCTTAAATCTATTCAATATTCAGATTATTTCAGTGTGAGACCCTCTGTGTATGCACCTTGTACGCTCTCTCTCTCTCTCTCCCAGGGCCTGTGGATGGTGCTATTGTCCAATTGGCCTGTAGGGGAGATGCCAGAAGGTATAAGGAAGAGGAAGTGAAGATCTCGGGGGGGGCTTTGTGTTTGACCTGTGTGATGCTGTTTGTTGGTGTTTGGCCCTAGTGTGTTTGGGTATACTGTTGCTGCTGGTACTTCTACTTGGTTGTTTGTATTGTGTTAAACTCTTAGGTAGGAGAACTTTGTTACGATTAGCACACAGTTATATGTCGCAGGGATGGACCCTGTAGGAAAAGGGAACCTTTTTTTGTTTATAAAAATGTATATAAATATTTTCCAGTTTCAGTAACAACAATGCAAACTTCTGCTCAATTATTCTTGGGAGATTCTCAAATGCACTTAACTCTCCTTCCTCAACCAACTCCGCAGGTTCCTCAGACCCAATGTCAGATAAGTAAGTAGGCCTACCATCTTCAGAAGATTGTAGCAAGAAGGAACTTCTGACAACCTCTGCTTTAAAGTCTTTTACAGTATGGGCCCGGTGTTTTCTACTTTTGTGTGAAAAAAAATGTAGCATAAACATTTGTCTTGAAAGTGCAACCTAAAAACATGCAAGTAACAGTATCGTTACTTCGAAGGTGTGTACCAATATGCACAAAATAGTCCTTGTCTGTAGAAAGTTCAGCATATCCACATATTTGACAACTGAAAGTTATGCGTTTGTGTGTTTGTGACGGCTCCTGTGCATGAGCTCTGTATACGTGATTTTTAAGACCATTCCATGTCCTGAATGTGCAAGGACACTTTACATATGCACAAGGGAAACGGTGGCTACAACCATAATGGCTATGTGCAAGTTTATAATGAGCAAGTAATCTGTACCTGGTAGTCTCTGATACCTCACAATCTCTGCACTGCCACATTCCCATCACTGGAAGAAAAAAAATTATGCACCGCAATATACAGTATAAATACCAGGGCATAAAAGCTGTGACGACTTCTTATATTCGTCTTTTAATCTCACACACACAAATGTCTTCAGTTCGCAGAAAAAACTAATTAACTGGCCTTGCTGTTCCAATAGTTCTGGATGGGAGTGAGACTCGCAAAATGTATGGAATTTCCCCAAAAGAAACTACCAAGTTGGCTTTGGTTGTCAGCCATAAAAAAATGAAGAGAATAAAGCTGAAGCAAATGAACTGCACAAGAAAAAGGGATTAATTGCATCACTGACTCATGTGCAGTAGTGGCACTGCAACAAAATTGTCATGATTTGGTGACCTCACATATTTCTCAACGTGTCCAAGTAGCTCAATTGACTTCAGTTGCGAAAAGATTTTGCCAACCAGTTTGACAACCAACTCGCATGAATTTAGAGGATACTCAAAAAAAACTTTGCATTAATTCATATTCCCTGAAGACAAGGTAAATCTTGTCCACAGAATGAAGGATGTTTTCAGTCAAAGCAATTCTGCCACCAGTCTCCCTCACTATTTATTTTGGTACCACTAATTACAAGCTCCTGAAACTGAACTACTGTACTGGAACATCCACAATAGAAGGAACTGGTCCTTTTGCAACACTCTCTTCTCATGTAAAGGCTCATTCTCTGTGAAAAGATCCATTTCAGAGATTCGCCTAATAACCTGAGCCAGTGGAGGGTGCGGCATTCTTACCATCTTTTTCATCTTACCCAAATAATCTTCAAATGGAAATCCTGATATTAAATCCAAATGTCCATGTAATTGTAAATTCTCAGCAAGATGGGTTAGCCCATGAACATCGTAACTAACAAATTCAGGACCATACAATTCACTGAAATGTGTTACAAAAGACACAAGTAGTGTGTGTGCAAAGTCATGAAGAGCCACAGACAATGAAGGACTTGCAGGAATGAAAATGGCAACAGATACAGTAACATGACGTTGTTATAAACTGAAGTTGACAAGACATTGCGGGGAAACACTGGCCCGGTATACAGCAAGAAATGTCACAGCTCTGTGGCCTTCCACCTCAGCCTTTCTGAAAGCCCACCTTGGTTTACAAGCGAAATGCATGGGAACAAAATATCTTGAGCCTATGAGTTCACTAGAGATTTGATCCATCTGATGAGACGACAAGCAGCAAGACAAGGGTCTTGATGTAAACCACAAATCCAACAGTTTTCGCACTACCCCAAGACAGACGACAGGCATATATTCATGGGGAAAGCATGACACCATGCCAATACCAACATCAGACATCGTTTCAAAAGAAAGTACAATGCAGTGTGGGCTGCTGATCACTGGAAATGTCATCACATGTTTAAGATATACACCTGTTTGGACACACGTATCACAACCAGAGTAACCAGTTTGAGATTTTGTTCCTTTAATGAAAGCTCTGGCTGGAGCATCACGGATAATAGAGGTCACTTTTATGAAGCACTGCATCCCACTGATGAGAAATCCTCCCCTCAGCTCACGATTCACTGACTAAATCTCTTAAATATTCAACAAGACAATTTGGCTCAGAGTTGCCACAAAACAGAACATAAGAAATTTACAAACAAGAGAAGGCCATCAAGCTCATTTGGGGAGAACTTAACTAATACCTCAGAGTTGTTAAAATCTCATCTAGCTGTGATTTAAAGGAGCCCAGGGTTTTAGCTTGCGCTACACTAGCAGGAAGACTATTCCATACTCTAACTACACGCTGTGTAAAGAAGTGCTT
>JAODLD010000361.1:0-12073 GCA_026781065.1 Mormyrops boulengeri | reverse complement strand
CAAATGACTATTCCTGATAAAAATGTGGGAAGAGATCTGTTAAGTTTCATTATGGGAGCAGCTGTTAAACTGTTTTACCCCATGTCTCATGCTGACACATGCAGCCCTTCTCCCACCCCCACATAAACCCCGGGCCCATTCGCCCACTCCCCCTGCTCATCCCCCGCCTCTCCCTCCAAAACGCCTGGAGGGCCCAGCAAGAAATGCCAGTGACAGTCCAGAGTGCAGGACCAGAGTGCACGTGCTCAGGGACACGACCTGCCAAATGAGGGAGAAAATGGACACGCCCACTTCACAGGTCCTGCCATTAAAACCTTTGCATGGAGAGCGAAAGAAAGGTGAGCGTGTAGCTGTTGCAGGGCTCGTGAGACTTCATACAAAACTACATATTCATGGTTTCTATGTCATTCCTTACAGCGCTCCTCCGCCCGCCAATGAAATTGCAGCAAGGGCACCTCTCTCCATCCACCTTTTTCTTTGGCCAATCCAGATTCTTTTTACCTCACGAGCAAAGACAGGAGGATAGCCTCTGCAAGCCGGGAGATAAGAGTGAGTCAGAGTCTGTCGACCCAGACTGCTGCTCCTTTCACCAGTCACCAGGTGGCGCCAGGGCTGAACCGAGACATCCCCAGGATATTCCCAAGATCAAACAATCAGACAAGCCAGGTAACTGCTTTTTGGTGACGCAGGAAGTTTATTGTTCCTGACTTAATGCATCACTGCCATTGTTAGTGGGTGAGCTGAATGTTTGAAAAGCAACAAACTCAGATTGCCATAATGGGCAGGGAAGTCTGTTTAACAAAGCTAGAGCTGGAAAAAATGATATAATCACGAAAAAAACATGTTATAAGACTGAACTACTGACAATGAAGTAGATTATTATAAGACAGTCACATTTGATGCTGTCCTGATAGCCAGGACCACCCATTTGCCTGAACAAAACAGTTGTCAGTACAATGTGCTTGCCTTTATATCCCCACCCAAAGTAATTTAACTCTCTCCAATGATGTTAATGATGTTCGGTCTCAATGAAAGTTCGTATTTTTTTCCTCTATAATTGCAGCTCTTGTACCCCTACAAACTTCGAGCTCGTTGAATATGCTTCCGGAATATGAGGCACTCAGTAATAAACACTCTTCCTTTCCTACATCTGGGCCTATGCCGTCACCACATTCCCCAAACAGTCTATCTGAAGGTGAGTCTGCCCCTTTCATTTTCACACAGACAGTATTTCAGACGCCAAACAGAGCATCGTTTTATCAGCCAGATATGCAGAATTGGCAGTGAGCAAAAGCAGAGGATATTTTCTTTATCACTGTTTGCTGGTCTTTGGATCGGCCATTATGTTAAGGAGTCAGCCGGTCATTTCTTTGTCTCATACTCATGTCTTATCGATGCATCCGGTTGTGATTCTAATAGCCATCTTTCTAATAATCAATTGTGCAGTTATGTTGGACAAGCAGCCTTTCCCAGGGAACCCAAATGTGATTCTAGTCGCAGTGGGGAAATTAGTCACTGAAGAAAATGGTGAGAAGTGCATCATCGTGATCGTCGTGTTCTTGTTCCACACACAGGCCTCTGGCATCCTCATTTGTCCCTGCATTAAACCCCTTTGATGTTTTCTGCTGGTTTTTGTTAGTAATAATGTATCATTGTTATAACAGCATGGCCTGTGTCCAATAGGAAGGTGACTCTGTCTTTGTGTGTCCAATCACAGTGAACACAATAGATTGCGAGCCTACAGCCTGCTCACAGTGTGGGTCAGCAAGGGAGTCCCTTTATGACAATGTGGTAATTTGCATACATTATAACAGTCACGTCGATACAATGAGAATGAGTGCAGAATAACACAAAGCAACTGTCACAGTAATCACAATGGATAATAAATCATTTACTCAAGTCATTATTTGAATGCTTTTTGCTTGCTGCCGCTGACAAGATAAGCATTTTATCAATGCTCCAGGAATGCAAATTAAAATATAAATTTAACCGCAAGAAATAGTTACATTTTTAGGCCTTTTCTCTTTATGTTTATCTAGGCAGAAAACTGCTATTTCTGCCAGTCATGGAAATCTTCTCAAGGTTTTTGTGCTTCAGCGGAATGTCAAGATTTTCAATTTCCCCTGACCCCTGAGCCTAAGTCTCCAACTGACCCACTACTTATTTTCTGTATCGATATCTCAGGGTCAATGACTGTTACATCGCAGGTATGTTGCAGCATACGTTGCGTATATCTCTCTACTCTGTATTTATGGGCTGTGAATGTTGTATCCCACAATGCACTGCAGGCTAATTGGTATACAAGCAGACTGATATGTATACGCTGCATGTTATTGTAGGCTACAGTCATCTCAGTTTATCCTTTCAAAAATACAAATGCTGAACGGATGCTGAAATAATGAGAGAAATGTGTTTCTATTGACGATTATAGGATCTAATCCTGATGTTACACAATGCAGGCACATTTTAAATGTCCAATATATGAAAGTGAGGGCACATAATATTTTTTCATATGTGAGGCTTAGCACATACAAAGGATTTAAAAATCCTTTTATTATTTGAAGAAGTATGTAAGTACCAGCTATACAATATCAGAAAAAAAGAGTACCAATTTGTACCTTTGCTTGTCACTAGGGCTGTACCCTAAGGGTCTGCCATTTGTACCCTTAGCTGTAGGTAAATGTCACTTTTAAGATACAGAAATGGATTATGAGGAATGTTTTTGTACCATTTGAGCAACATCAATGCTGTTTGTACCTTGGGGATGTTAATCAGAGTCCATTTCTGTACCTCAAATTAGACTAAAAGATACATTTACCTACAGCTAAGGGTACAATTGGCAGACCCTTGAGGGTACAGCCCTAGTGACAAGCAAAGGTACAAATTGGTACTCTTTTTTCTGACAGTGTAGT
The DNA here is from genome assembly GCA_026781065.1 of Mormyrops boulengeri. Lineage (NCBI taxonomy): Eukaryota > Metazoa > Chordata > Actinopteri > Osteoglossiformes > Mormyridae > Mormyrops > Mormyrops boulengeri. The sequence continues at coordinate 9,161 of JAODLD010000361.1, read as the reverse complement.
AATAGTGACTTTTAGAATCAAGGGTAATTTATTAGTTTGTTGCCAGGATGAGTGGTTGGAAGATGGATGGATTGATGGAATTTAGTAGCTAATTAGTTCTTATTTATTTGGCTTTCAATAATCTCTTTTTCCACTTCAAATGCTAACTTTCTTTTCAAATAAATTTCAGTTGGACCTAAACAATTCACAATGCCCTGTCATTGTGAAGTAATTTAAAAGGAACATGCACTATTGAAACCTATAAACGAAGGTGTTTGATGACAAAATGTAAAAAAAAATAAGGATTTTGAATTTAATATTTTGTGTCTTTGATTCACTAATGACCCACTAATGTCTGCCAGCATCTTTGGGAAAATAACGTTGACTGGATGCTGGAAATGCCTTTTTATTTATGAAATGCTTAAAAATTTTTTGGTATGTACATTTTCTAGGAGAAGTACTTTGTTCCAGTGTTTCTCAACCTAGTCCTTCCTCCTGGGGGCTGGGAGGGAGCAAAAACGTGAACTGTCTGGGGTCCCCGAGGACCGGGTTGGGAAACATTGCTCTATTCAATTATTAATTCATTCATGGTGATGTTCTGTGCTTTCTTCCTCCTTAAGCTATTCAACCAACTGAAATCCCTTAGGGCAAATTGCCTGTCAAGATGAATTAGATAAATAAGTTAATCCTACAGGTAGGCGGCGTGCTCATTGCATATTACTAAGAACTGATCATCACGGAACAGATATTTTTGTTTATGTTACACTCAATATGCTCAGAAGGTATGAAAGCTTCTAATTAGCCCCATTATAAAATTACTTGTGCCAGCGCTGATTAGCAAATGATTGATGAACATGAAATGCCTGGAAGGATTCTTTCAGAAGAAATACATTGAAATGCAGGTTAACTACTAGGTGATAACATAGAAGAACAATAGAATAAAATAGAATAGAAGAATACCATAGTACAAAGGTGCTGGCTGTACTAAGATTGTATTGTATTGGATATTGTAACTCGTGTAACACAAAGGTGGATGCAAGAAAATACAGAATAATTACAAATGTTTTCAGTGTTACAGTATAGCTAATTAAGCAGATTGCTTAATGTTGGTAAGCTTAGCCCTTTGTTGTGTAACTTTTCAGAGATTTGTGCCTGCAATAAAAATAAGTTCTGCAATAACAATGCACGAATCGAGCAACTGAAACCAAACCTCTACACTTTTTTTTTTGATTGGACGGGTGATCACAGCCAGTGTTTTGGGCACAACCTAATGGAGAAATGCTTTGCTTAAGTCACAGAAAGGCTATTTACTACTCCCAAACATATTTCTTTATTTGTCTCTATCTGAGGCCTGTGTTTTGTTTGTAACTGCTATATTTATATTCTATTAACAATTTTTACGTTCTTTTTCAGATCACTGAAGATGGACGGGTAACATGCAAATCACGGCTGCAGGTGAGTTTTTACTCATTTTGGGTGTGTTGTTCTTATTTTTCTAGTTCATTGTGACGGGGTATAAATTTCACAATCCATGTGTACGAGCGGGGAGCGGGGAAGCAGATCCGGGAGCCAGGAGTCCAAAAGACAGGGTTTATTTGGGGAAACGAATAACAACACCGGACAAACGTCAGTGACAGATCTACTGAGACAGACGGAACGCGGACTTAAATACAGGATATGACATCAAGACAACTGGCAAACGTAGGGATTCCACAATAGGTTAACGGGGTGGGCATGGCACACGAGGGGGCTGGATGGAGGGACGTGACAGAATGTTATTTACAATAAAAGTACAGAGCATATTAAATTGCTGGACTTTTAGGCTGCAGGCTGATGTGTGCCTTTAATTATATGGGTCTCAGTGTGCTAACATCGTAAACATTGGGTCTCTGACACAGCCAAACTTCCACACTGCAAAGAGTGGTTCCCATTCAGAGTCCTAATGCTTGGCGTTATAGTGCTGATGGCATGTTTGTATGGGTGTTCCTAGTGTGTGCAGCAGGCGGTCCTACAATGTGTACAGTCCCTAAGTGAGAGAGAGCCAAGCACCAGAGTAGGACTCATCACATTCAACAAACAGGTATCTAATGTCCTCCAAGTAACAAGTAATGTCCTCCTCTGCTCCAGCAGGATATGTACACGATCTGTAATGGGTTCCTTTTACAGAATTCACTGTCCCTTAAATGGTTCATCGATGTGCTACATTGTGTCGGCATTACCTCATTTTTAATGTTAGATTGAACCACAATCTGTGTCTCTGGGCACAGAAGTGTCAGTTGCACTCAAAATGCTACCGAGCCCTTTGGTCTTAACAGCTCAGCCTGTGCTTGTTTAACATTAGCACCCATATGTGTTTGCGTGTGATGGCGTGTGATTGCCCCCGTGTCTACCCAGCTATACCTGCACGGAAATGGCAAGGCTACCTCCCAGCTCCTCTGTGGCGCCCAGCTGATGGATTGCGCTCTCCTGCAGGAGGTGGTCTCCAGCTTCCCGGACCCACCCCCCCTGGCAGAGAGCAGGCCATGGCTAGAGAGGGAGGTCCACAGGTATGGGGGGAAGGGACGGAGATGAGATGATGGGCAACTCAGCCGTCTTTCATCCTGTTAGGGCAATTGGCCAATGGGAGCCTGGTCGGAAGGCCTAGGAAATAATTACACTGTACTGCAGTTTTGGCCAACCCACTAGGAGACATAGGCAGCCACCTAGGGAACCACCTTCTGAAGGGGTGCCAGTGGTGAAACTTACCTAAGGCACATGGGTTGTGTCTGGCATTGCTGTACTGGATAAGTGTTTGGAAGATGGGGAGGCAGATGGGTTTAATGCAAAGCCTGACCGTAATTTACCAACACTACTCCATAAATGTATGGACTAAACATCACATATACAATAAAGTTATAGCCTGAAGTTCAAGGTGTGGCCTGTGTTGTACCCTTAAGTAAAGTGCTTAATTTAATAATTATGTTTCGGTAAAATTATTGCTAGGACATTAGGTGTCCCCATAAATTTTACGAGAATATGAGACTAATACAGCTTCTCATTTCTGTGTGTCTACAGTCTGTATTCGCTTTTGCAGCTGTCCTCATTGCCGTTGAGCCTGGAGAATACTGGAGACAAGGCTCTTGGTCCTGCAGCCCTTGCTGCTATTATGATAGCGTCCCGGCATCCAGGGTCAAGGGTCAGTTCATATCCCATTGTATTAATCAATCATATATTATCCTGCTACCCGAATAACTTTATCTGTGTATCAGGAAGTATACAGAGCTAGATTTATTAGTCTCTTTCTGTTACCTTCCAAACGTTTTATCAACGCCATAATGTTCAGAGGATGTAAATATGATGAACTACGTAGCTGAAGAGGGCAAGGTCTTCTGACTGTAACTCTCGGCTAGGTGGTGATTTGCACAGACGGCAAGGCTAACACCCGGCTGGGGAACCTTGACGTTCCTGAGACAGACTGTCGCTCACTTGTGCCCTCCTCCATCTTCTACCAGGATTTAGGAGAGTTTGCTGCTAATCAGGGGTAGCTACCACTCACAGATTATTGGTGCAATTATCATAACATATTTGGTAACACTTTACTTGAGGGGACACAAATAATGTAGTAGTACACTCTTACTAAATGCATTAATTAACCAGTAAATAAGTGTTAGTTCATACTGTACCCATGTTTGTTCATCATTAATCAGTCTTTTCAGTATTTTATACAGTTTATTTGTTCATGATTTGTAGTTGAGTAGTAACTGAGTAACTATGTTATTTCTGCCCCCTCAAGTAAAGTGTTACCAGATATTTATTCAATTGCAGTTGATGGAGTTTGTTCAAATTGTTAACATTATAACGTCTGTCAGGATCACAGTGTCAGTGCTGAGCATAGAGGGGACAGACTGTCGGTTAGATGAACTGGGAAGACTTTTTGACTTGACTGGTGGAAATGTAAGTCTGCCAGCCTCTGTCCACAAGGCAATCACACATGTTTGCAACTTCTCTTCATGTCAAATTGGTCAAAACTAACTTGACCCGACCCGTATCTGCATCCTCAGGTCGCGATTGCTAGTCTGAGCGGCCTTTGCACTGCATTTGAGTCAGTGATGAAGAGGAAAGCAGTTGCCACACACTGCACTGTCACCTTGCTGCTTCCAACTGCTCTGTAAGAAACCAAAAACTTGGTCATGAAACAGCAGAACACACATTTATTAGTTCTTAAAGCAAGGCCTTGTACATATCATCTCTGTGTGATGAAAAATGGGTATTCGTTATTTCAGGAGTGTGTAAACAATGCATTTTCTCTGAGCTGCTTTACAAAATGAACCAAAAACGGCATAATGAGGCATCCTTAGTGCCACAAATAGAATCCTGTCTTTACACAGCTATCAGTGAATGGGTTAATGTTTATAAATGGACTTACATGGATTGTTGTCAGTGAGGCAAACATGCCAGTGTCAACAAGATACAAACTAATCTGTTCATATTTACAATTAACAATAATTCTAGTTAGCTAGCTATCTAGCTACCGATGCTAAATTACAGTAACGATATGAAGTAATCCAATAAAATGACCATCATGAATACAAATGATAACTAGTAGAATCATAAATATTAGTGAAATACTGTAGATAACTTCATAAAATATATTTTCCTTGGTTAGATGTCAAACTATTAGTAGAAATTGGAGAATAGGTGTACAGTCATGCACTGCATAACGATGTTTCACTCAATGATGGACCACATATATGATAGTGGTCCCACAAGATCATAATGGAGCTGAAAAATTCCTATCGCCTAGTGACATTGTAGCACAGCGCCTTACTCACGTGTTTGTGGTGATGCTGGTGTAAACAAAACCCACTGTTGTCAGTCATGTAAAAGTATAGCACATATTAAATAAGCATTACATAAGTGCATAATACTTGATAATGTTAATAAACAACTATATTACTGCTTTAAAATTTAGCTAAACTGTACTTTTTTATCATTATTTTAGAGAGTACCCTTTCTGCTTATACAAAAGGTTTACTGTAGCCTAGTTGAGTAGTAGGCTATACCATCTAGGGTTGTGTAAATACACTCTCTGATCTTTGCACAATGATGATATTACCTAACAATGCATTTCTCAGAACGTATCCCTGTCATTAAGCGACGCATGACTGTGTTACATCATTTCATCAGACAGCTACAATATTATATAAATTTGAGACATGCCTTCTACTGTCTGATTTACATAAGTACATGAATGTAAATAAGATAATTTAAACTTTAATGATCCTAGGGTGAAATTGTTCTTTTCTGGTTGACATGAGTAAGTCTATGGAGGGGGGAGGATTAGGAGAGAGGTGTAGAATGGCCTACAGGGTAAATGGGCACCATGGTTTATAATCATGTTTTGAGGGCAGAATGAAAAATGATTGGTTCAGAAGCGGGACTAAGACATCTGACTGGTTGGTCCCACCTCCTGTACTTGCTTTGACACACCTCCTCCAATCAGATGTCTTGGTCCTGCCTCCTCTAGTCGCTTGGACCCACCTCCTCTACAATCTGATCGGTTCTGTCTCTGAACAAATCATTTTTCATTCTGCCCTCTGAATATTTTTGTGTAAGTAAAATTCTCACAAGCTTTATAATCTGCAAGGTCATCTTCTCTCTGTCTCACTTTGTTCTTCTATTGTCAGGTCTGTGAGAGGAGAGAGGGAGGCTGGTCACAAGGTCATTAGGCAGGTGGGGAATGTGTTTTCAGACACAGAGATCACCTTCCAGTTTGGAGCAAAGGAGGAAGACACGACAAGTAAGGAAATGAAGAGGAGATGCCTTCATGAAGCCTCTAACAGCATGAGCTGACTATATACATTTTACAGATCTGATGTCTTAGATGCTCTTGTATTTGGGTTGGTGTGTAGCTCAACAGGTTTGGACTGTATGCCTGTAAAAACAGTTGCTAGTTTGAAACCCCTGGCTGTTAGACTGATGTCATCATCTGGTGCTTGAGCAAGGCCTTTAAACTGGAGTGACCCTCAAACTTAGTCTTATCTGTGTGCATCTCATGAAGAGCAAGTTGGCAAAAAGTCAATTTACCCACAGGGGTGAATAAAGCACCACAATTCCATTAAGCCTGCTTCAGGGTTAGTGCTTTTCATGGGGCATCATTGTGATTTTTCAGTGACTTACTCCTGGATGGTCTCCCATACTTTCAGCTTTGCTCTCTGCCAGCAAAGTGTGGGCTCAGCTGCAGATACGATATCGGAGTATGGATGGCAGAACGGTGCTCAGAGTGCTGACAGTCAACAGGAGAGTGACGGCAGACAGGTAAACAAATGAGTGCATTAAGAGGCTCCACTTTGGATCCTTTTGCTAGGTGCTGTTTGTGTCTTCTGTTACTCAGCACACTTTTACTGTATAAAATTTCACCACACGGTGCTTTCAGCCAAGGAACTGAAAGGCAAGCCAGTACTGTTGAAGGGAATTAGCTCTATTTATACAGACCAAACCGATGTCTCTGTTTCTTGCCTCCTATCCAGTCAGTGTACCTGTTGCTGCTCAGTCTGTTAGTGTGCATGAGACACAGCTCTTCATTGGACATCAGCAGTATCTTATCTACTGATTGCTAGGTTCCTGTTAATCTCTCCTTATTTTAGCTCGCAGGTGCTGTCCTCCCTCTCTCTCCCTATTCTTCAGCTCAACTTATCTCAGTCCAGTGCTGCCCTGGCGGTGAGAGGGCGCTATAAAGACGCACAGAGAGAAGGAGAGACACAAGCAAAGCTTATGGAAATGTCTCTGTGAGCATGCCATCTATCTATCTATCTATCTATCTATCTGCACAGGCATTTTGAGTTATACTTTGCAAATATGCTATGCGACCAGCAGAGGGCAATGTTGCTTAGTTTTTTTATTATCTGTGGTACTGAGTATCAAAATTAGCATAAAAATTAACGGAAAAAGAGTTGAATGGCTATGTGCAATTGGCAGGCCATTCAGGGTGCACTGCAGCCTTGTGCCCTACAGCTGCCCCTCTCCTCCAACTCCCTGACTAGGATAAAAAGACTTGTCATTCATCCATCTATCTATATTCCAAATAATGATCTAGCATAGTCGTCGTGACTTTGTCATTTGTTTCTTATTGGTATAACAGAGATTATGTGAGAAGTGTTGAGGAAGAACAGAAGCACAGACAATGGGTGGAAATCATGGATCCCATTTTTAACAGCATTGATATCTACACGAGGGTGAGACAACAGTGACATGATATACCATGCTGTTTGTAAAAAAAAGTCAGTGTGGGTGTCCTAATATATTGTTTTTGAAAAGTTAAACATAACAATAAAACAACAAAGCAGCAAACAACAAATATATACAGTATTTAGTTATTTAAAATGATTTATTGTTTATGGTTCATTGCTTATCAGGATCAATAATTTATCTTTCTTTTGTTCTAGGCTAAGCCTTTGTCTATGTCAGATATACAGGTAATGTATAAGCATGAATGCATGTATGCATGTGTGTATGTATTCATGCATGCGTATTGTGTATTTTCATAACAGCTATACTGGTGAGTGTCTGAATGGCCAGTTGCTGTACTGTGTTGCTATTTGTGAAGATATCTGTCTGCACACACACAGTTCTGGTAATGTGTATCTATCTGTATTCTGCATGTGTAACAACCCGCATATTGTTAAAGGAGGCTGCAGATTATGTACTTAACCTCACGTCCAGCCCCTTTCAAATCTAAGTGATGCTGAGGTAGGCATCAGATGGCTACGTTACACAATACCGCAGGCATAAGAGTGACTTTGAAACCAAGTCCTGGCATAGAATTAATGTTCATTAAAAAAAAAAACTTTTAAAGAGAGACGCAATCTAGAAAATGGCTCCCCTCAAGTTTTCAATTAGGCTAATTGTCATGGAGCCGGTCTGGGGTGGGAGCCAGCAGGTGCCCATACTGGGAGGGAGGGGGCATGCAGTGCTGGGCCAAGCTGCCTCCCTGTCAGTGCTGCTGCAGCAGCTCACCGCAGCATCCATTGGCTATGTCCATCATGCATTAACCTCAGCTCTTCATCAGGCTCTCACAGACGCGGGCGCGGCTCTACTCTTCACCATGAAGAACGGCTCCCGGACGTCGGTGCTACCCAGAAGCATGGTGCTTGTGGCTCCAGAGTGGCCGGGCAGCTGATGATGGGAACCGGGGTCCAGCGGAAATGACCCAGGCCTGCTAACTAGCGGACAGCGATATCTGACAGTCGCAGACCCACGCCGAACACCCCCTCCTGCCTGGGACAGCCGGCATCCTCCATCTCACTGGAGCTCTTGTGGTTCCCTGTCCCTGGCCTCCCCAGCTGTCGCCGTCCCTCTCCCAAACCCTCTGCCTGCATCTTTACACTCCTCTCTCTCCATGAGAAAATTATGGTTAATTAACTGCGGGCTAATTGTTGCCTCCTAACCAAATAAACCGTCACAGCAAGCAAAACGCCCTCCCCCCGTCCTCAGTGGCGTGATGCTTGTAGAGTTTTAGACATTTCCCACCCCCCACCTGTCTATCTGTACAATTTATACAGTTTTCCTTTGAACATCTTCCAATTATTTTTATAGTTTTACCCATATAGTCTGCTCAGTACCAATTCATTTTCAATCCAAAGTGCTTTATTGGCACAGTGGCTGGGCTGTTCTGCCAAAGGTGACAACAAGGGGGTCATACATTAAAATGAGCAAGAAAGGCAATTTCGCAAGTGAGGGAGGATCGACATGATAGAATGTGAAAAACATACATACACAGCCGAAAGGAACAGCCATTCTGCAACTGTGGTAAACAGACCGAATGCTCCATCCTGAACAAACAGCACACATGGTTTCCAATAATGTGGCACCAAAACGGTTCCTTCTGTGGAAAAGAGCCGCGATGTTCGCAGCAGCTCCAAGCTGTGGCTCTACAGGAGGGGCAAGAGTGAAGCATCTGTGTAGTTTGTACAGACTCCCGACACGGTGGTCCAGTGCTCTCTGCGTGACCCTCAGTGTGTGACAACCTCCCAATAGATCAAGCAGCTAATTGCTAATTGCATTCAGTTCTTGGGGCTCCTATACTGAATGACAATGCTAGAGCTCTCAGATCCTGTGTAATAACTCTGTTTCCTGTCCAAAGTGAATGGATGTACTCACTCCCAGTGTTGCTCCTTAAAGGTGGGCTTTTTTATAACCATGAT
>JAODLD010000360.1:0-12127 GCA_026781065.1 Mormyrops boulengeri | reverse complement strand
CGAGGTTCGACAATCCGATGGACCCTCCTCTCCAGAACCCCCGAATAGACCTTACCAGGGAGGCTGAGGAGTGTGATTCCCCTATAGCTGGAGCACACCCTCTGGTCCCCCTTCTTAAAGAGGGGGACCACCACCCCGGTCTGCCAGTCCAAAGGCGCTGCCCCTGATGTCCACGCATTGCTGCAGATGCATGTCAACCAGGACAGCCCCACAGCATCCAGAGCCTTAAGGAACTCCGGGCGTATCTCATCCACCCCAGGGGCCCGGCCACCGAGGAGCTTTTTAACCACCTCAGCGACCTCTGCCCCAGAGATAGGGAAGTCCACCCCCAAGTCCCCAGACTCTGCTTCTACATTGGAAGGCATGTCGGTGGGATTGAGGAGGTCTTTGAAGTACTCCCTCCACCGACCCAAAACGTCTCGAGTTGAGGTCAGCAGCGCCCCATCCCCACCATAAAGTGTTGATGCTGCACCGCTTTCCCACCCTGAGCCGCCGGATGGTGGACCAGAATCTCCTCGAAGCCGTTCGGAAGTCGTTCTCCATGGCCACACCCGAGTTTTTGCCTCAGCGACCGCCAAAGCCGCATTCCGCTTGGCCTGCCGGTACCCATTAGCTGCCTCTGGAGTCCCACAGGCCAAAAAGGCCCGATAGGACTCCTTCTTCAGCTTGACGGCATCCCTCACCACTGGTGTCCACCAGCGGGTTCGGGGAATGCCACCGCGACAGGCACCTTATTATTATTCATAAATTATTATTATTTGTATGTCATTTAAACTATAACTTATTATATATATTAGTAAAACTATAATTTTTATTGTTATTTAAATGATACCAACAACCATTAAAATTATCATTTATAGTCACCCATCAAACTCAGTGGTAAGGCTCTAAACAAAACCTAATTGGTTACATTGCAAACTATATAAGTCACAACAGATGGTTCTCACCTAGTCAATTTAATTCTTATTTATAGACAAGGTTTGTCTGTTCCGTCCTGGGGACGTATTACACTAACTTACTTTTTTGCAGATTTTCACCATTCGGTAACCATGGTATTTAGGGTGACCAGATAATCCATGTCATCCTGGGGTTCGTTTCCCAAAACCATAGCATGGTTTGAACTATGTAAGTACGACGCAGGCGTTTCCCGAAACCATAGTTCGAACTACGGAGGTAACGACACTGCGAACTTACGTAGTACGATGCATCGTTAAACGACGCAGGTGTTTCCCGAAAGCATAGTTTGAACGAACGTTCGCAAACACTGTCATTAAGTTGTGCAGTTCGAACTACAGCTCTCGAGCTGTAGTTAGAAGCTTAGTTCCGGGTAAATACGTCAGCGATGGTGGAAAATGCAGTCTAAGAAGGGTAGTCACATTGTTATAAACTGATATATTTTGACTGACAGATTTTAAACTGACAAAAAAAGGGTAGTCACTGTGTAAGTTAGAAATTTAATAATCTTTAATACCTAATAAGGAATAATTTAGCTCTATGATCACATATACTGTGAAGTGGTCTGAAAATGTAGTTTGAAACGTAATTGTTGTGTGGGTCTCTGGTCATAAGCACGGTATGAGGGCCGTTAGGCATGCAGCTTTTTGCTGCAACTCTGTTCTTAGAGTAGTACGTAGAGCAGGCACGTGCAGGGGGGGGGAGCGGAGGGTGCTTGAGCACCTGCCCCTTTCCTCTTGGGTACCCCAAGTGCCCTTTTCTTGAGGCTTTTTTTTTTAATGTGTGTGTGCCTGTGGAGTCCCACCTGTGCCCCTCAACAATAACATATAACTATTAATCACAATTTTGCTAAATAAAAGGATCTGGCTTGCATCAGTCACATAATGACCATTAACCAATGCTCACCCTTGACGGCAGAGCGCGCTGGTTAGGCGCCGGGAACGAGCTCGCAAAGAGCACGCGCATTTTTTGCCGGCTGGGCAGTGTGCAGCTGTAGGGGAAACACACAAATTAATTGGAAGATGCAGACTGATGCAACAGAAACCAGTAAGTAGGGTGTACAGCGTACACTAGTCAATAGCACACAGGAATACTAGGTTATTATGTACACGTTGTTAAGTTGTCTTATAACAACTGACGATTTGAAACAAATGAGCATGCTGTGTGTGCACAGTGTGCAACAGCGCGACAAAACATTACCTCTCCTTTTATTAACTGCACAAGTAGTGGTGGTCATTAGCCGCTAGCTAACTGGGTAAAGGGTGTCATGGGTCTGTAACTCTGTCCACCGTTTTAGGGAACATGTCTATTCCAGTCAGCCACGAACATTTTGTAAGCAACAGCGCTGGACCAGGAATTTGTAAGTGTTCGTAGTGTGATTGTGTTATGCCCTGCTCGATCTGCCCCCTCGTCGACCACGCCTCCTTGTTACCCTCGTCGACCACGCCTCCTTATTACCCTCGTGTGGATTCCCCATGTTCACCAGCTGTGTCCTGTATCTATTATGTAGCTCTTTGTATTTAAGTCCATGTTAAGTTCGTTTCCCCAGTCCGGTCATTAATGTTGCGTGTGTCCTGGAGTGTGGTTCCCAGCAATAAACTCCGGTCTACATTCACGATTCCCTGCCTGCCTCCCGGTTCGAGTCGTGACAGATTGAAACACAATGAACTGCAATCAACGTAATTACAGATGGAGCGTCTTTCACAAAATGCAGTGTCATAGCTAAAAGTTCTTCTGTTTATTTTCATGACGTTTTTTAATGCCAAAATTGACAACATCTACCAGACTCTGACCTCTCCAGCAAACACTCTTCATGGTGTATTGCCATGAGTCTAGTCAGGCCATCTTGGTTTTACTATCTTCTTTTAAACTTCCAGCTGTTTCTGAAATCCTGGATCTCATTCAAAAATCAAAATCTTCCACTTGCCAGCTTGATCCTATTCCTACTCCCTTAGTTAAAGCATATCTGCCCTCTCTTATTTCATTAATTACTAATATTGTGCATTCATCCCTTTCTTCTAGCCACATTCCCTCATCTCTCAAAACAGCTGCTATTACCCCAGTTTTAAAATAAGTGGAGCAGACCCCAGCAATTTAGATAATTTCCGACCAATTTCAAATTTACCATTTATATCAAAAATTCTCGAGAAAGTCGTTGCTTCACAGTTACATGCACCTCTTGCTGACAATAATCTGTTTGAACAGTTCCAGTCTGCATATTGTTCTTCTCACAGCACTGAAACAGCACTGACTAAAATCACAAATGATTTATTAATGGCTGCAGATTCTGGTATGCTAACCATACTAGTGCTACTTGATTTGAGTGCAGCCTTTGACACAGTTGCACACAGCATCCAGTTAGAAAGACTGGAATCTACTGGGATTTACCGACACCGCCCTTACCTGGTTTAAGTCATATCTCTCTGGTCGGACTCAATTTGTGCACTTTAAAAGTTTTAAATCCGACACTGTCCCTGTCATAAGGGGTGTTCCACGGGGTTCTGTGTTGGGACCTCTTTTATTTATTATTTACCTTTTGCCTCTTGGCAACATTTTTAGGATATTTGGTAAACAGTTTCATTGTTATGCGGATGACACCCAGCTCTACTTATCCACGAAGCCTAACTCTGTCATTCCTCCCTCTTCTCTCTTAGATTGTCTGTCAGATATAAAAATTTGGTTTGACTCCAATATTCTTAAACTTAAAACTGAGGTCCTACTTGTTGCCACTAAATCAACTCTGGCTAAGCTAGATAATCTCACCCTCACAATCGATGATTCCACGGTTTCTCAGTCTGCTCAGGTTAAGAGTTTGGGTGTCATTCTTGACGGCACTTTATCTTTCGAACCACAAATTCATAATATCACCCAGTATGCATATTTCCACTTCCATAATATTAACCATCTTCGCCCATCTCTTACATCTTCCAGTACCGCCATTCTTGTACACGCCCTGGTCACATCATGTATTGATTACTGTAATTCCATTCTATTTTGTTTACCTCTCAAGCTCCTTCATAAGCTCCAGTTAGTAGAGAATGCGGCTGCTAGCATTATTACCAGGACTCATATCACGCCTCACATCAGTCCAGTACTTCAGCTACTTCACTGACTACCTGTTAAATATCGTATTGATTATAAAATTCTACTGTTCACTTTTAAAGCCCTTCACAATCTGGCTCCTTCATATTGTCACACCCAGCCCCGATCGCCCTCATGTGGACCACACCTCCTCTTTAACCCCATGTGGAATCCTCCCGTTTACCAGCTGTTGTTCGTTTCCTGCTCGTCACCTCCTGTATTTAGTCTACGTTCTGTTCAGTCCCGTCAGATCCGTCATTGATGTTATGCTGTTTGGTTGATGTTTCCTCCCGTATGTTCCCCTGACTGCCTATTTCCCTGTAATAAATCCCGCTTTCCCCGCAACTCGGACTCGCTCGCCTGCTTCCCCGCTCGCCGTAGCACCGACGCTGACACATATATTGTTGAAATATTCCAACTCCTTCCCGCACTCTCAGATCTTCCCACTTGGTCTCTCTGGTTGTGCCCCGTGCTCGCCTGTCCACTATGGGATTTAGAGCTTTTAGTCATGTTGCCACCAGTATGGAATTCTCCACCTCCTAATATCCGTAACATCGACAGGATTTCTGTATTTAAATCGCATCTTAAAACACATCTTTTTAAACTTGCATACTCATTACGATGCCGCTGCTGTGGCAGCTTTTAAATTATTATATATTTTTTTTTTCAATTTTACTTTATAAATTTTTTATTATTTTTTGTCTTATTTTGTTTTATTAGATGCTAATTTTTTGTACTGACATACTGCAACAATGTTTATTGTGTTGTAAGGTGTCCTTGAGTGTCTTGAAAGGCGCCTTTAAATAAAATGTATTATTATTATTATTTACCACTCCAAGAAGCGTCACATTATTTTGGCGCGATTGCTATTTTTCATATTATTGGTGTTATCTGACTGCCACAATAAATTGATGACATATATATATATATATATATACACATATATATATCTACGTGTATATATATGTGATTACTATATATTTATATGATATTACACAGTTCGCGAGTTTTTGTACGCGACCGGCTGTGAAAGTAGTTTGTTAGTTGTTGCGCATGACTCGCCGTGAGTCTGACCAATCAGCGCTGGAACCACTGTAGTTTGAAGTACGGTAGTCCTAACCAACTAACGTGGTTCAAACTACTGTGGTATGATGGCTTTGGGAAACAGTCGTACTTCGGATGTTGGTTAGCTTGAACTACCATAGTACGATGCATCATTAATGCTAACTTCTGTTGTTCTGGACACTTTGAGCTTGAACAGGATTTGTAAACTACTATTTCAGTTAAAAGGACCTGGATTTCACTTGAGCGCTGAATTCTTGCTGAGTGCTGATTGGTCAGTCTGCTGTAACCATGCATGTGTTACTTAATGTTAATGTGAAACAGCTGGATGAGTCTTTCGATCAAGAAAAGAAACCAGTTAAAGCACAAGAAGAAATGAACTAATTAGTCGAGCACAGGAGCCTTTCGATTTTAAAGCACTTCGGAAAAAACCAAAGTTTGCCTCCAGGATAGGCTCTGGACCCCCCACGATCCTGTATAGGATAAGCGGTTTCAGATGATGATGGATGGATGGATGGATGGATAACCCGAAGTAGCTCAAATTGTCTGGGGTGATATGGATTATCTGGTCACCCTAATGGTATGTATTTTAATTAAGAATCCTTCAGTAAACAACCATCACAGCAATTAATTAAGCATTTAAAGCAGAAAACCTTGAATCACAGAATAAATATCCTCCATACAATTGGCCATAGACCCTCACATAAAATAAAAAAAGACTTCAACTACCTTAAAGTTCTTATTGGTAGTCATTAAAAAAAAAACTCCCTATCGTCAATTAGTAGAATCGTTCGGATTGTCAAAAATTACTTGTAAGACTTTTTTTTAATCCGATCCCCATAGTTAATTTTAAATTGCCTTCTGATGGTTAAATTATTTAAAAACATTTTTCCCCATTTTAAAAATGTATTCTATGAATACCTTTCTGCCTTTCAAAACGCTCTCGATCGTTTTCTGAGAGTGCTCTCCAAAAGCCTCATAACCCCCTCGCACGAGCCACACTCTACCCGGAGTCATAGCCGCATGCGCAGGTTGTGGAAGCGACAGAACCATTGGGATTTTACTCTGATATTTCAGATAAAAATTAAAAATGTATTTTAAGAAAACAGTTACAACAACACTTCAAGAATCATACTGAATTATACATGGGATTCTCAAGTAGCAGGACTACAATAGTATTTTCTTGTAAAATGTACTTTAACAATCTTCGTTGTATTTACAAATTCAAAAAAATCTTTTTTTTTCAGTGCAGCTTATGGAGAGGTACAATTATTTTGCAAAGTTATACCCCCCCACCATCCAATAACTCAAATAAGAATTAAGAACCCTTGAATACCCCAAAGAACCATACGGCTAGGGTTGTGTACCAAGGTCGGTACTTTTAAAGGTACCAACCGAATGATGTCGGTACTACCGGGTATCGGTTCATGTCAAATCAAACGGTGCCAAATTTCGGTACATTCACATGCTCATCAGCAGCGGCGCGCACGAGCTGAGTGGGACATACGGAACTGGGAGAAAGGTTTAAATTAATCAACAGCTATCTCAGCGTTTCAATGCAATTTACATTTAAAGCAGCAATAGGATAGAGAGATATTTAATGCAGTTAAATTTCAATTTGCTATTTAAGCGATCGTGTTAGTTTTGTTTACCATGACATTGGTTGCCAGGGGAAGAAAGTTCATGCATGGAGAAACTGCGTTGAAATCTGAAGACATGGCGGCAAGCCGAAAGCATTTGACGGTGTGGCTACACATCACTAAAACTGATGCAGACAGCACGACATGCAATATTTGCCGTGCAAAATGCAGAACTGGGGCTAGCAATACGTCGAACTTGAGGAAACACCTTGCTAATTATAATATATATTTATGGCCGGATGAATGTTTGGTGCTTGATAATTGGAGCACCACAGTTAAAGCTACAGCCCCAGCTACAGCACCTGCACCGACAATAATCCGACTTTCACCCAAAAAGGTTGACATGCTTGTCTTCCTTAAAAAGAATTGTTAAAATAATGTTTCTGGTCACAGTTGTGTGGAAGTTTCAGGAAGAGTTTGTTCAAAATAAATAGTTGACCATGTTTGAAATTAGTTTGGGGCTTATGGTGCGTTCCATTTGCCCTCGGAACTCGAATTCCAGTTTTGAAGCCGGAAGTGACGACATGCGCGCTCCCGTTTCTCTGAGATCCGAGAATCTCGGAGCAGCACAGAGGATCCCATGTTCAGAATCCAAGATGGCTGCGCCCATTATCAACAGAAATAAAGTTGTAATTTATACTGTTTACTTCTCATTTGTGGCTCATTGAATCGGTCGCACACAGTATACCGTCCAACTTATCTGTGGACGTGTTGCTATGGAGTTTTAGACGTAAATAGTGTGTAATAATAATGTGTTATCAACTCATATTGCTAACAATGGCAATTAACCCGGCTAGAATTGGATTTCATGATTAGACTGATTATTTGTCGGATTTAAGATAGTTCAGGCCAATTGTAAGTGAACGTAGATAAAGGCCATTTAAACTGAGGTACCTTAAATCCGACAAGTTGTCCGGCTAAGCAAAAAATCTTGCTTTTTGATACGGGTCCATGGTATTGCTACTTCGGTTTTCCCCGAGTTTGTGGCGGATGTGACGCAATCTCAACAACCGATATTCAGATCCGAAGGCAATTGGAACGCACCATAATTTTTTTTTACTGTATTTTTTATGTTGATACAAACCAGGCATTACAGATTCAGAGCAAGGTATCGAAATGAAGTACCGTTGAGTATCAGTACCGAACGCCAAGTACCGGTACCGATTTCGGTTCAAATGTGAATGGTACCCAACCCTACATATGACTAACATGTAGAACCATCCACTTCCATCACTCTATTCCAGATTTACAGTAACATGTCTGTATCAGAGAATGAAATAAAAGATGCTGTTTTGCTGGTATTACCTGGCCTATCAGCAGATAATCTGACATCAGTCCTGAACAAGCTGGTAACTGTTGGAGTACAGTCAAAATATGACCCACAGTTCATTAAAGAGGAAGATCTCCCAGAGTAGCTTACAACTATGTAGTGTCGACAACTTCTTAATGCATGGCGTGCTGAAGGTGGGTTGTAGAATAAATCATAAATGAAATAGAATAGAGTATGCAAATTTAAATATGCTTGCTAGGTATTGTATTATGATATTGCAGTGAAATATGCTTATTATTTATTTTTTCTCAGACATGTATTACACTGACTCCAGGAAAGCCGGCTAATGTACTATTTGACAGTCCTTCACGAGATTTGTCCTCCAACTGCTCCTCCATGAGCACTGCAAGCAACAGCTCCAGTGACACTATAATTTTAAGGCCATGGCCAGACAACTTTGAAGTGCCTTGGACCAAAATGCCTCTTGGTATTACAGAGGCCAGCAGAGAGACGGCATACTGCTAAAGGCCGCTGAGCAATGGTTAGAATAATTTTTGATGAAATAAGGCTGACTGAGAGAAATCCCTCGAGATCTGATTCCCTCATAGTTGCCAAGTTGATTGTCAATCAGTTTCACAAAAGCTTTACACGAGTTGATCGTGGCAGCCCTCTTTCAAGAAAAAGAAAACAGAAAATGGCCTCAGGTTCCTCTGTGGAAATAGAGAGAGGACCAGCTGATCAGTATGGCTGTGTGAGATGGCAGCCCAGTTGTCCACCAGAGGAATCTGAGGAAAGCCTCAGAGAAAATCAGCAAGAAATGAAAGACTTCTACAGCACTGAGGGGCCAGATGGACAGAAAGAGCACATCTGACTGAGCTAATGAAAGCAACATATTATCTTTAGCGAAAATCCACTGATGCCTGGCCAGCCCCATCCATTGCTGAGCTGAAGAATGATTGGCCATTTCTTTTTACACCTAAAGAACTGTACAACCACTTCTGGTTACTTGCAGGCGTCAGTATTCTGGATAAAATGGAGCAGGCAATGCAAGAAAAGGGAAAGCCAATTGGTAATTTTTTTCGGCAAAAGCCAGCAGGAACAGACTCAGATGAAATTCAGAGGATTCTGATGAATTTTGATAATAGTAGGGCATCCCCATTTGGCCTGTGTGCAGTCCTTTTGCTTATAGCACACTTTAAAGAGAAACTTGAGGCGCTCATACTTCAGGCTGAAATAAATATTAAATTACATATGTACATTTCTTACTATGAATTCGATTTTCTCAGTGCATCATATTCTTATAATTTTATTTTTTCTTTGTGAATATGCATAATACATCATTGATATTTGGACAAATGAAAATCACATTTTGTTGTAAAGGTATTGTACCAATATGAACAATCATCTTAGCAGTTCTATTTTCATACTTATCCTCTCAGGTGTTGGCAACACCTGCTGATGCAAAAAAAGAATTGTCACTTCCAGGCACTCCAAGACTGATTGTGTTAAGTAGGGTGACATGATATTGACTGTCAGCACCTTAATTATATTACACGCTGTGTATATGTATTGCACTCAATTCATGTTATTTTCACATGGTGATATTAGGTGACATGCTGACAGCGACCCAGTGGATGTTGAGCATAGAGGGTCAAGTGGTTGTCCTTCCACATCCCAACTTAGTGGCTGGAATCGCAGCATTGTTTTCTGTTTATTATAATTTCACCCTAGTGTACCAGGAAGAGGCCTGTATGCTTGAACTCACTGAGCGGTAAGTGCATCTAATATTTTTACATGCTTTTTATGAAATGATAATATGCTTTTCATGGGGTTTTTATATTTATAAGTATGCTTTGAAATTAAACTATTAAACTCAAACTAATAAAATTAAACTCAATTAACTATTTTATTGAATCTTTCTCTCTCTTTCCTCCTCTCTCTATCTCTTTCTCACACACACATACACATACAGAGCTTAAAAGAAATTTAAAAGTAAACACTGCAATGTACTGAATTGAGTTTCATTCATCCTATGAGCATATACAGTGGTGGTTGAAAGTTTCCATCCCCTTAGAATGTTCTATATTTCTGTATAAACCTGACCTACACCATCAAGTTTCACATTTACTAATGTAAAAGTCCTGAAAGTAGATACAGTGTAGAACCTAATTTAACAAGCAAGGAAGAAATATTATACTTGGTCATAATGGGTGGTCATACTTTCACATTAAGTATGTGAACATTTGCTTTCAGACCCTTCTGTTCAGCAATAACTGTATCTATGTATTTCTGGTCAGTTTTGCACATGGGCTCGGAGTAATTTTAGCCTGGTCTTTTGTACAGAATGACTTTTTTCTCACAGGAGCAGCTTAACACAACATTTCTATTGATCATCATCATCACTTTATTAATCAATATAGAACATTCTAAGAGGTTTACAAACTTTCAGGTATCACTACACTTAGTATGTGCAGTCATATTGATTGTGATGAATTGTTCATTATACTATATACTGAATTGTTTGTGTCTGATCATTTGATTTTTAGATGTTTTATCGGAATCAACCCAACAACATGGCTCTAAGATAGCACCCACAATGATTGTAGGTAAAAGAAGAAACGTCTCTGAAAAAAAGAAGTAACACAGTGCTATTGTAATATAAAAACAACAAAGTGCTGTAATTGATATACAATAATAAACTGTAATTTAGTATACAGTAACATATTGTCAGTGGCACTGGAGAGACAGCTGACCTCCAAGAAAGTCTGGTGTGGGTGTGTGGGGCCAGCAACCCCATTCACAGCACTCGCAATAGGGCACCAAGCAAGCTACAGAATCTACATATGAGCAATACACCCATAGTCTCCCGAGAGGGGGGTAGGATGAGAGACTCAATGGGATGGACACAACGGTTTTGGCCAGGTCAGGAACAAGGACACAGAGAAGGCTCACCCAAACCACCTTAACTGTAAAAGCACTTGAGGTTAAATGCTCCTGCGGCAAGATCTGCAAAAACTTAAAGGGCATAAGATACACCAGGCCAAGTCAAACTGTGGGAAAGGGAAAGCACAGGTGCAGTGCGCAGACTCAACGTCCGGTGAGACGCAAGAAAACCCCAGTCAGGAGGCACCCCACAGTACTGGAGATTTCTCGGCACCCTCGCCACCCACAACCCACAGGAGTGCCCTCACTGATGCCACACCACAGACCCCCTAAAGGAGAGGATTAATTGGCCAAAAATGTGTGACACAAAGGAATGGGGGAACTTCGATGAGGACTTGGATAGAGTCCTCGAAGTTACGCTAGCGGGAACATTAGAGCGGAAGATCACGCATAGCTATGAAGCACTACCACATCCCAGACCACATCAAGGGGAACAGCACATACTTGGGAGGGATCAAGCTTCGTTTCAAGACCAGAGACTACATCACACTGTGGCAGCACCTCAACAAAGGGATTGTCACTGGATGTACAGTCTCACCCATCCTGTTTATCATGGGTATGAACCTTATCATTACAGCAGCGGAGAAGGTAACTAGAGGTCCAACTATGGACTCTGGCACCCGACACCCAGCGATAAGGGGCTTCATGGATGATCTTACAATCACAACATCCTCCCATGTGCAGGCAAGATGGGTTTTAACCAAGCTTGATGAGGTGGCAACCTGGGCTAGGATGACGTTCAAGTCTAGAAA
Organism: Mormyrops boulengeri; assembly: GCA_026781065.1. Taxonomy (NCBI): domain Eukaryota; kingdom Metazoa; phylum Chordata; class Actinopteri; order Osteoglossiformes; family Mormyridae; genus Mormyrops; species Mormyrops boulengeri. Next base: position 425 of record JAODLD010000360.1, on the reverse strand, counting down.
GTCAAGGAGTATGATTATCAGGAAAGGCAACATCATAGACAGGTTTAGTCTGCTCATACAAGGTGAGGTCATTCCATCCATCAAGGATAATCCCATTAAGTGCCTGGGGAAGTGGTATGATGAGTCACTGAAGGACAGAAATAACGTCCACAGCACTGAGAAGCAAGTGGAAGGATGGCTGAAGAACATAGAGAAATCCGGACTCCCTGGAAAATTTAAGGCATGGCTATACCAACACGGCCTGCTACCCAGACTGATGTGGCTGATTCCGGTGTACGAAGTCCCACTAACAACAGTGGAAGGAGTGGAGCAAAATATCAACAAGCACCTTAGGCGGTGGCTTGGAGTCCCCCGATTAACCCATGAGACCCCCCGAAAGCCTCAAAAGCAAAATTTTAAGGGGGTCTCAAGATCGGTATTGCACA
>JAODLD010000359.1:0-12131 GCA_026781065.1 Mormyrops boulengeri | reverse complement strand
AAGTAACCCACAATAGACAATCAATTAGTATAGTAGGATGTAAGGGCATTACTGTGGGTTGAACATGGAGCAGGTGGGGGGGGGGGGGGTTGAGGTCTCAACCCATTTAATTTAAAGGGGTCCAGGGGGTTACATGGGCTGGTTTTGATTATTGGCGGTTAATTACACCCATGGTAAGATGTATCTGTATTTCTTCAAATGTACTGTGTTGTCAATTGTTTTACTCCACACCCCACAACTGCAACTGAGGCAAAATCGGCATGTAAACGATGACGTCAGTCTTTCGTCAAACAAATTTAAAAAATTAGAGAAAATTGATATGTTATGGTAATGAGCTCCTGAGAAAGACCCATATTGTGTTTATGGAGAAATCCACAAACTTCTGGTTTTCCTCTCTTCACAATTCTGTGAACAAGCAATTATGTCTAACTAATTGATATGATGTAAATGTTAGAATTATTAGCAGCATGGACTGAAAGTTTAGAATGCATTGCTCATAAAATAATAATGTCAACTGCATGGTCCAAACAAGCTTATAGGCTACCGCATAGTCTGCCATGTATTATTCCAAACGAATTTTTTGTCACTGTTACTAAAAACCTAGATAAAGAGTAGAACGGTTATTAATTAGGCGAGTGTCCTGGTCAAGTAGTTTCATTGGGGACCCCTGATCAGTGCCGGTTATAGCCGATGTGGCTCCATAGGCGAGCCTCACCGCCGGCGCAACCCTGTCCAAGGCAAACTGAAACTGGCTGGCAAGTCGGCGCTCCCTCAGACGTCGGCGTCTGTGGCAGCTGCCTATATCACCTATAGGATTGATCGGCCCTGCCTTTAATCTAATGTACGTAGTGTATGTACGTGTACGAAAATATGTGACGAATCGGAATGATTCACCCGGAATCATATAATGCATTCAGTGTCGCTCAGTTGAAGCTCATCAAGACGAGGGCGGAATATTCTGGTAGTCTCTGACTGTCCCTATTTTTTTTACTATTTTAATTGAAAGAATGATTTTTTAATCAACCAGTACTATAGACTAATTGATTCACCTGCTAAGCGTGTTAACAAAGCAGATGTCACTTGAATCCTGCGTAATCGTAATATACTTCGGATATATTTATTTCTATATAATGTTGCGTTATATATAAACATCCGTTTTGAATTGTAACGTTTGTTTTTAAATGCATGATACACGGAAAGTTTCGTTTTGTTACATGTTTGGCGTTCTGAAAACTGCAATATTGGGTTTGGCCATGTGGAGGCGCGTGATTTAATACAGAACACGTAGTGACTGAGTGGCAGGATCGTTTACATGCGACACGCCCATACAAACCTCTTTAATATAGCAGCCTCCCTTTTCTTTGGTGAGTTTTCCACGTTTTATGTTGATTTGTATTAACTGTAAAGACACCTCAATGAAGACACTGCTGCTCTTGATCAGGATGTTATCCTCAGATCTTTGAAGTTTAGCGTGCGTCTTCTTTCGCAGGTTACTGAACATCAGAACACATAAGTTTGTTGCACTTTAAATCAGTAAAATAAACAAATAGTAATTTTAGTGATTGAAAATGATGCGTTCATTTGAACTGAAAATGGATTACCTTTTCTTCTTTACGGGAACTGAAACACAAAAAGAGCATCTTGAATTAATTTTTTTTGCCAAGTATTCTGAAGACAATGTTCCTTCAAACCATGTTTAGATTTGATTAACCTATGTTAATCAGTGTCTAATTGTGCCGAAAATTTAACTGATTACATTACTCTTTGGGATTATTTTAAAGCAAATTGTTTACTTGTTAGACATGTTTCCCAAGCACACCTTCATTGGGCATTATGTAAATTCCTACTCCGTTCACTGTAGTTGATCGGGGTATTTCATGGTAGTTCTGACACGTAACATTGTTGCACGATCCACGTCTTTCATTGGCACAGTGGAAGAAGCACTTCATTGCCTAAAAACACATCACAAATCCAAAGACGAAAACCCATACACAAGCAAATAATTATTCGTGTCATATTTTTAGATTCATACAAGACCTCTTTATCTAAATGCTTTTCAGTGCATTGTCTGTTCCTGCAGCGTCTCTGCAGCCTCCACATTCTACAGATCACGTTGCTCGAACGCGCGCATTCCCTGTGCTGAAAATAACATCTTCTCTGGAAATTAGAAAGAAAAATGGAAAGTGGATGAAAAACGGATGGAAAAACAGTGTATTTGAAAAGAAAAAACACACATAACATGAGCAGGTCATGAACATATCACATACCTTTGCACAAGTATTGTATTGATAATTAAAACAGTCCACGTTTTCAGGCTAAAATGAAGAAAAACGGCAAATTGAATTAGACCTTGAAACATAAGGAGCGTATTTCCGTGACCACACAAATGTAATGATTATTAACACTTACCACCAGTCTCTGCATGTTTAAGAGGACCGTCAAACAGTCTGGGGGAAAAAAATCTCATTACATGATGTTCCCCAGTGTCCTTATATGCAAACTTTCTCTGACGTATCCGTACTGATTTTGACTAAATTACTCTTTTGGCCACAGTAAAGTAGAAAGCAAGTGTGGACGACACTGGGGAGGATTAACCCACCGTGCTAACCACTTCAAAAATCGAGCGGGCGATCATTCTTTGAGCGGTAAAAAGCAGTTGAAGTGCCTTACAACTGAAATTAATCATGCATTCTTTTCGTTTAAATAAAAGACAAGGATCATTTCTAGATGACAGTTGCGTATTCAATTTATTATTATGAAATTACAAGTTACATGTTATGGAGTCTACAATTAGTACATTAAGCTTACCATGGAAATGCCACTCCCATAAATATGGGGAATTAAAGTTTCTGAGCTTGAATCTTACAATCAATAATTCACTTTGGTCACCATTAACTTTAACCTCACTGCTTCTTTGTACTGAAAACATTTCATCGTTAGTTAATTGTAACGTTTTGAAATCGTACCTTATAGCATATATTGTTCTTTCTCTTCCTGTTCTTTTTCTGACGAGCGTCATTCCTTTTTCATTTTAATACTTAAGGGCGGACCTAAACTAAAACGAAACTTAAGCGTATTCTTTTTGTTTCGTATTCTGGCAACTAGGTGGCAGTGTTGCCGACTATTTCCAATGAAATGAATGAAAACTCACCTCATGATGACTGTATATGATGCCTGCCAATGATATCACTTTGTACCTGCCTGACCCAAAGTTCTTTTCGCGTTGAAATCCTCGTAGGAATATAGCTCACATACACATTGGTTGTCATTATGCATGTGGTGATTCCCAGGTAGGGACTCAAGGGGTTACCCCCTTGAACTGTATGCTTAACAGGGGTGTCATTAGGCATATTTTAGAGGGACTTCAGCCCCCCTATAAAGTTTTTTACCCCCCTCCCCAAAATAAATGTGTATTTATTGGCTTAAGTCATGAATAGCTTTTTATATAATATATAATAATATCATATTGAAAAGGAGGCAGGAGTGTTTAAGTTGGCCTCTGCTACCTGAACCTAACTTCTCTGCTGGAGCGGGAAAGTTTAGCCCACCACAGGTGATCTGTCAGAATCACGGGGTCCCAGGGTCCGCTTTAAACTCTTTAATGAACAATGGTCACTTCTATACAATCTTTAAATTACTGGGTTAATACTTCCGTGTACGGGCTTGACTATGGGTGTGATTTTATTATATGTACACACACCGAAGGGGAGGGACAGACTATGCGCGAAGCGATCTCGGGAGAACACGCCCCAGGCACAATGCAACAGGGTAGTTCGCCCGAGCTACGTTATACGTACGCTAATGGACTAAACCATTGCGTAAATGGAAAAGGGGATAGCCTTTTGAACACATATACAGTACATACTGTAATCAATCCAAACGTAACATCGCTTCTCCAAACTTACATTGCTGGCTATGTTTAGGATCCAGGGACGAGGTTGTACTAAGCCAGCATTTCAACTGGTTACCAAAAAGTGTAGGGATTTAGTAGGGGAGAGGTGGGAGAACTTTTTTCATTTTTTTTTGTATTGGAACACCAAAATTTGAACACATCTGTGCGCCCACGCTGCTGTAACATGTATATGTATTAGTTAAATTGGCTGCATAAAGACAAGGACTAGTGAAAGGAAAAAAAATTAAGTAAAAAGTAACAAGCATGTTTTGGTTAATTATCACAAAACATTTGAACTACACAATATATTTTTTTTAATCAAAATCAAGACACTGAAACTTAATAATACTTCTGTGAATGCTTACTAAACTGAACTCTGTGTGCACTTTTGTAAGTGAATGTCCTAATATGGAATGCATTTTTACCACCAGGCCATATTACCCCTCCAACACTATAAACTTACTGGTATTACGTGCACAGACATACACAGACATTCCCTTATTTATGACTTTTTAATTTGTAATTCTTAGTTTTATTTCATCTTATCCTCCAGTGCTGAGAGACTTGTTTTCCTGCTTATCTTCTCGGTCAACGCGTTTCATTGTAATGTTGACCCTGTGGTATCATACATGACAAATAAATTGAAATTTGAACTTGAATATATTCTTAAGTGTGCATCTGGATATATAGGTAAGTGTGTGTGTATGGGGGGGGGGGGTTGCACAGATCACATTTGGGGACCAAAATTTCCCCGAAATGTGGTAAAACCTGAAACTTCATTACGTTTGGGAACATTTTTTCAGCACCCCATTTGGATAATCTCAATTTTATAAAAATCTGTGAAATAAATCTGAAAAGTAAAAATGCCAAAAGTCTTGTATTTTGTTTGGTTACTTATGGTTAAGGTTAGGGCTGGGGGGGGTTAAAGGTGTCATGAGTGGGATTAGAGTTTTTCCCATAGAAATAAATGGATAGTCCCCATTTACATAGGTACACGGGTCTGTGTGTGTGTATGTGTGTGTGTGTTACGTGCCGGGCTTCGAGCACACCACCAGAGCTATCAACACACACCACGGGATACTGGGGGCTGACATAAAATAACTGACTTTATTGATTGCACGCCGTGGTGCATGTTTAATATTTCAATCTGGCTTGTACACCCATAACAACGCATCAGCTATCTGTCCAGAGGTAGGTGCAGCCAAAACGAAACAAAACCCAAATCTAACTCTACCCACCATAAGACCAACTTAAGCCTGCACAGAAAATAAATAAGACTGCTAACTTCCTCTCTAAACAACAACAAAAAAATAATAACATTCAACTCGACAAAAAGGGCTCCTACCCCCTTCTGGCGAACAATGACATATCGTTTGATCCAAAATGGTACAGTAAACCGTACGCCAAGAACGCACACACGGGAACAGCAACCCCCGTATGTCCCCCAGAAAGGACACATAGTCCCCACCAATCAGCATCTTGTCTTCAGGTCAGTTTGCTTTGCCTTTATAGCCACTCGTCCTTCATGTATGGAACACGTCACCTGCAGGAAGGGAGGAACATTGCCACAAAACACAAAGCAATCACAGAATACTACAACATGAACAAAAAAAAAACAAAACACTGATATGACTAAATAAAGGCAGAGCCATAACTGTGTGTGTGTGTAATGTATGTGTGTGTGACAGAGAGAGGGTAACAGAGAAGAAATCCAAATGAGATGGAAGCTTACTGAACTGAACTGTGTGTATAAGTGAATCTTGTAAAGTATTTTTAAGTGTGCGTCTGGATGTGCAGGTAAGCCATTGTGTGTGTGTGTGTGTGTCGTACCTTATGTGTGTGACAGAGACATGGTAAGAGAGGGCAGTTATTCCACATCAGAGTAGCAGGTGTGGCAAATATAACCGGCTCCTCCATCAGTGCCTCAGCGTGTTGGGATGGTCGCAACAACATGTTTCAACTGCACGTAAACTGACATCTGCGATAAGACCTGCCGTGCTAGATTTACGCAATAGCTTTGACACATGCTAGCTACGCCTGTTAGAAGCTAAGAAACACTGATGAAAATAATATTACCTTACTGCGCTTCACACAAACAGTTTGGAGAGTATGACGAAAACTCTGATCATAAAAAAATTTACACGCCACGGACACTGAACAAATAAACCCAACTTCCAAATGCAACCCACAGCTAAACTTATCTAGGTCTAAAGGAAAGAGAAACCAAACAACAAACTCTACACCTAACTCCCTAACCGACTAAACAGCAAGAAACCTCAACACTAACACACGAAAAATGGCAGTCACTCCCTACAATCAATGAGCAGAGCTGTCGAGATTTCTTGCTGGCGGCTTTTCAACTCTTGGAGACGGAAGTGATGAGTAGCGTCGTTTGGCGGAGTCAGGACGTGGAGGCGGAGCGAATGACGAATGGAGGGCGAGCTGATAAGGTGAGGGCTGTGGGCGGAGCTGAACCTAAACATGAAAACTAACAGCGGCACATAATAACCCTAGTGTAGATGTTTAACATGTACAGAAAAGCTGAATGTGAACAGAACAAAGCAGAGATCCACTCAGTCAGATGTTCTGCAAACAAGTAACCCAATAAATATCCATGGATTATTTTTGTTTCAGATACATTCTTTCACCAGCATGCAGGAGAGAATGTGCGTACATAATGGAAACGTTTTGAATACAGATATGAAAATATTACTCTATCCATGGCATCAAGAGCAATTTCTTAACATTATAAGGTTAAAAAAGGACAGTCAAAATAGTTCCATCAGCTAATATTTCTAATTAAGGAATGCATGGTGGAATCACCCATAAATCATGAGATTTATGTAATCAAGTTCAATAAATTCCTGCAATCCTGTATTGGATAAGGGGTTGAAAGGTGAATAGGGGAGGTTCTCTGGTCGAGCTTTGGGAGAACAGGGTGCCAGGCAGTGAGGAAACTTGAGTGAGGGAAGAATGGAGCGGGAGATTGACAGGCAGATCAACAGCTATTTGAAATACTTTTGCTGAAAAAATGAGTCTCGGAAGTATGTATTATTGTTGCTATCATTATTATGTCGATGATGCAGTGTGCATCCTCCGAATTTACAGTGACACATAACATAAAAGCAGTTAACTAGGTATCAGAAATGTTTACATTATTCATGCTTAGGAGCTGGACAGGGGACATGACTTTATATGATGAGTTTGATAAAGCAAGTTTTATTCCCATAAAATTATACAAGGCATACTGTAAATGGACCCTAAACTGAGTCATCCACACATGCATCCAGGATTTCTGCCAGATGATCTCTGTCTCTGTCAGACAGGAGGAGGCAGGAAGCAGGGGCGGACTGGTAGGTAGGGCAGCCGGGGCAGCTGACCCCCCCCAGTGAGGTTGAAGGCCCCCCTCTGACTGCAAATCTCTATATAGATGTGAAACACTCGTGAGGCTAAAAGCACTGATGTCATGCACATTATTCAGATGTGACATGCTACTTTTATATCTCTCATTTTTATGTATACAATCTCATTATGGTGGGAGTTGTATATGCTTTACAATAGACTGCCATTCCAATCAGAGTGTATCCCAGCCCTGTCCTGCCTGGGAAAGATTCTAGCCTGACCAGGATAAGTATGTCCAAAATAGATGCATGTGCACCGGGGCACAGTCATGTTGGAACAGAAAAGGGCCTTCCCCAAACCGTTCCCACAAAGTTGGAAGCATAATTTTCCAAAATGTCTTGATATGCTGAAACATGTAAAAGGTCCCTTCACTGGAACTAAGGGGCCTAGCCCAACCCCTGAAAAACAACCACATACCATTATCCCTCCTTCACCAAACTTTACGGTTGGCACAATGCAATCAGGCAGGTAACATTCCCCTGGCATCAGCCAAATGTAGAAACATCTATCAGACTGCCTGACAGAGAAGCGCGAATTGTCACTCCACAAAACACGTTTCCACTGCTCCAGAGTCCAGTGGTGGCGTGCTTTACACCACTGCATCTGACGCCTGGCATTGTGCTTGGCGATGTGAGGTTTGCATGCAGCTGTTTGACCATGGAAGCTCATTCCATGAAGCTTCTGGTGCAGTTTTGTGCTGGGTTTAATTCCAGAGTACATTTGGAACTAGTTATTGAGTCAGCAGACTATTGTCTGCTTTTACACACTGTTTGTGGTCTGGCACTTTTTTTGGCTGTTTTTATTGTTTCTAAACGCTTCCACTTTGCATTAATACCACTTACAATTGACCAAGGAATTTCTAGCAGGGAAGAAATTTCACGAACTGACCTATTACAAAGGTGGCATCCTCTGATTGTACCACACTAGAATTCACTGAGCTCTTCAGAATAACCCATTCTTTCACAAATGTGTGTAAACCTGACTGCACGGCTAGGTGTTTTATTTTATACACCTGTGGCAATGGGTCTGAAGGAAACACCTGAATTCAGTGATTAAGAGGTGTGTCTCTGTACTTTAATACTTATAGTGTATGTTTCCAGTCTGCACTGTATTGGTTATTTTTTTTATAGTTTTTCATAATAAAACTGAAAACTGGAATGATAGCTAAATGATTGAACTGTAAAGTAAATAAAAGGTTTTAAAGGAAAGCTGAAGAAAAATAAATGTGCAAATACTTCAGTGAAAAATTATATAGTTTCCAAAAATTAAAATACGTACCATATCTTTGAGGGATCGGGGTCCCCCACCCTGCTCCTGGAGATTTACTGCCCCGCAGCGCTTAGGTAAAGCCCTAATTTAACACACGTGATACTGATAATCAAGCTCTTTAATAGCATCTCAGTCTTAGAGCCAAGCTAAGGACAAACCAAATGAATCATGACAACTGATGAACTGCCTAAAGGCCATCTGTGTTTGATGGCATGTTTGAGAAAGTGGATCATCCACGGCAACACAAGTAAATGTTTTGACAGAAGAACCCAAGGTCTGTTTTAGCCTCCTCACTTGAACGGTGAAGTAACACCTCATAGCAGAGGAGAGACCTCCTCTCTAAGTGTCATCTGTAATTATGTGAGGGTTCCTCCTGGACTATGAAGGTCAGGTTGAGCCTGCTGGCAAGACATGCTCCATTTGTTTTTGCGACACCATGGGTATTCTGTCTGCAGGGAGATTAGGGGATCTCCAGTGGATCCAGTGGATCTATATATGACAGTATGCTACTTAATGTAATGAACAATAAAATCACTATAAGATAAAACGAGTCAGATTTTTGTCCTGTATCACAGAAGGGATAAACAAATATAGCAAAGGATAACAGGTAGAAATAAACACAACAAAAAATAACATGGGCAATAAGTATGTAAAAACGCAATAGAATATTACAACAAAAACAAATCTGCATGTGTGTATTGCTCATTAAACTGAAGAATAAAAGGTAATTTTGCTTTATCTCTGCTATTAATGTTAGAAGGGTCAAACTAATGATAAACACAGGAAATATTAAATGTAAAAAGGCTATCTATAAATAACAAATCCAAATTTAGATATAGATCTACCGGGGGGGGGGGATACCTATCTTAAATTGTGAGACGTGAGTTTTAAGAGATGTACACTTTTGCATTTGGACATTTACATTTATGTAGGACACCTGGCCATTACACCTACAGGAACTTTTATGACGTCCCATTCTAAATCCATAGGCATCAATATGGAGCTAGTCCTCCCTTTGCAGTAATAACAGCTGCCACTCTTCTGTCAAGCAGCATATAAGTGAGGTAAATAGCACATTACAATCATACATTTGATTATTTAAAAACCATCACCGACTTAAGAGATTGGGGAGTTAGTGTAGCACTGTTGTGCTATTCTGGATTATGAACAGGGTTGCACATCACTGGTGCACAAGTACGCATTCACCTTTAAGAACGATACACGCGACAATCGATTGTTTGTAAAAGTGCAAATACGTACTTATTTTATGTGCATTTGGGCTGCTATGAAAACAAAATATAATGTATTTAATCTTTACATCCTAACTCGACTTCATTTGCGGTATACGGGTTAAAATACAAGGTATTATCTTGTCATAGCAGAGCAAATGCACATAAAATACATACGCATTTGCGCTTTTACAAACAATCGATTGGCGCACGTATCGTTCTTAAAGGTGAATGCGTACTTGTGCACCAGTTATGTGCAACCCTGATTATAAAATCTGAACTCTTGGTTTATGTCAAACTGGCACTGTTGCAGATTCTGTCTCAGTCGGTCTTGAGATGGAAGCAACATCTCTAGACTAGGCACTAAATTGGTATTGAGATCCTGCATTAGCTCATTAAGCCTGATCTCTGCATTCATAAGATTACTGATGGCCTCACATTCGGCACAATTGCCATACTCCCAGTATAGCGTAGGTGGATTTGCCTCCGGCACTGGGAGAAATGTAACACTCGGAAACGATGTGCAGCACCGTAAACATGGAGGCACTGGTTTGTACTGATGAACGCTTTTCCCACGCACACGAGAAGCTGCTAGTTGTACAGTACAGTTCAGTTAGGAAATTATGCATAAGATCTGGGTTTACAAAACAGTCCTGTTAAACAGCATGTGTAGATCCTCGAGATCTAGAAGCATTCAAGGAAATCCAACAATTCTGTTAAATCCTTGTCCTTGTTCTGTACAAAGTCCTCTGTCCTTTTGTCAATCCTTGCAAGGCCCATCTCACCCAGGAGTTTGAAATATTCCTCTTCAGACTGAAACAAATAAATAACAATAGATACTTTATTGATCCCTGTGGGGAAATTCTCTTCACGCCTCCCCCAACTTCCTCTTTGTACAGTAAGCTGCCACCCATCGCAGCACCCAGGAAGCTGGAGATTAAGGGCCTTGCTCAAGGACCCACAGACGTGCCAAGGCCGGGCTCGAACCGGCGACCTTCCAATCACAGGCACACAGGCTTAGCCCACTGAGCTACATGCTGCCCCCTGATCAACTCAGCAGCCACAACATCTTTTAAAAGAGGAGATATTGTGGATAAACATGGTAAAAATATGTCAGTGACATGGTGGTACTTTCTGCAGTTTGAAGTCGAACATGTTTATTAAACATAAGGATTCGCAAAATTTAAACATATTACTAACTTGTGTCACAATATGCCTAAATAGTATTTTAGGCAGACTACTAATCTGCTTATCAAATTGTGATCATAAGACCCGTATTAGTGCCAAAAAGCCAGCCCATGTACAAATCTTTAAACCGGTCATCTAAAGCTTTATAATCACATTGCATTTGTCTGCGCTAATTTGTGTCTGCTGCCAACTCACGGCAACACCACCAACTTATGTGACACAATACTGGTAAATAAGTCCCATTTGACTATCCTGTTCATTATTTCGGCTAAATTTCATCTGCTTTTTTGTTTAACAGAGTGATAATGTGATATTTGACTGACATCTCACAAGCACCAGTATTAAGCACAAATAGTTCCAATTGCAATGCGATATCGTGCAGCCCTAATATCTAGTATTCTACTTAAAAAGTAGTCCTGTCTGATAAGGCTACTAACGAAATGGATGGTTCTCAAAGATAAAATTCTGTATGATCATTATACATCACCTCTGGTGCAGTGTACTGTCCGTATTTGTAACTCTCAATGGGAGGAAAAGTTGCACCCTTCTTGAAGAAGTCTTTCAAACTACCGGCTGTAAGATGCAGGACCTCGTTCTCATAGAAGTAGACTTTGCCCTGGCTGTCTACCAGCACGATGAGCTGCAGCCCCTCTGCCAAGGATGGGAAGTTATCGATGGCACCGATGACGACCATCTCCGTTGGCTCAGGAAGGTACAGCTCACTCCAGCTCTCCAGCATCTCATCTCTTCCCCAGTAGACGGTTCCATCCAGGTCTGTGATTCTGACTGCAAAGTCTTTTGGTTCCTTTAGTTTGATTTCAAACCCATTGTATTTCTTCACCAGCTTACAAAGCTTCTTTGAGTCTCTGACTGTAAACAGAAGCCTTGTCAGTGATGGGAGAAGTAAGGCCTCGAAACCCACAACAGCTGAGAAATAAGATGAGCTGTCAATCATTAGTTTAGTCTAGTTTAAAAAATTAGATATTAGGTTAAAACGAGTATTTCTCCACTAGCTCTGTGTGATCCCCATCTGTAAACAGAAGCCTTGGTCAGTGAAAGGAGAAATCAGGCTTCAAAACCCACAATGGGTTAGACTTAAATGAGCTGCCAATCACTGTCTAGTTTAACCCAATAAAGATTAGGTTAAAACC
>JAODLD010000358.1:0-12135 GCA_026781065.1 Mormyrops boulengeri | reverse complement strand
GGTTCTCCCCAAACGAGCTTGATGGGCCGAATGGCCTCCTCTCATTTGTAAATTTCTTATGTTCTTATGTTCTTAATGCATGATGTCCAGTTTAGTGGACACATGGTTAATCACAATTTACTCCTTATATGAAATCAATACCTTGAAAAAAGAATAATATTGTTTCTCAGACATTACTTTATGTTGTCATATTTTTTTTTTACCTGCAAGGGTCTTCTAGAATAGAAGGATTGGCAAGATATTCCTGCTACTTTTCTGCCTGTCGGTTGGCCATCTTGGTTGAAAGGAATTTTACTTGCAGTTACAACTGCTGGTCAGTGGGTGGAAGCCTATAGAGTGATGCAACAGCGTCCACTGTAGTGACTGATATGCAGTTATACCATTCAGACCTGTGCATTTCCAATAAAATGGTTGTTGAATAGCTGTATACTGTAGTGACCACCATTAATACACATACAGTAGGCATTATACATTCTTGGTCTGAGTAAGCCTTGCCATTCCGCAGTGCTCTTCCTTATGTTTCAATAAATGCCTAACTAGATTCCTTGCATTAAACGACACTCTGTTGCTACCACCTCTTAAAAGGATGGCAGTGAAAACATAGCTATTGAGCTACTTTTACACGACTAACATCTCGATAGTTGGAACCTTACTATCTGCACAACTGACATAAATTAGGCAGAAATTAAATAGGTCAGGCTTTGGCAACTGATATTGGTCATATCTAAAATGCCTGCATCGGCTCCGTTTCTAATCTTTGATATCAGCTTGGGACATCACTGGAAATGTGTAAATTATACATAAATCCATTTTCCATTGCAGTGTGCTTGACATCCTACATGTATGCATTTAAAGTCATATCATTTAAGTAGCATACTTTCATCTATCACACATGCCTATTATAAGGTTACAGTGAGTCTGTGCTGAGACTGTACTGGGAAGCACAGGACATGAAGCAGACAGCATCCCAATTTAGAGATGTCAGTTCAACTGGATGAACCGATGTGACACAGAGAGAACTTGGGAAGGGATTTAAATTCCCTGGCCTGAAAGTGTGAGCCAATAGTGCTACCTACCCTGATGCTAATACTAACTGCAGTTCTCATATGGTGACTCGCTTTTAGATACAAGAGGTAACTTTGCTGTCTTTATCAGACGCTCATTACAGGCAGCTTATCACTTCTGAGTAAGTTATTGCTACAGATATTGAATCTTCACCCGGATACTGGTCTGAGGACCAGGAATTGGCCATCAGTCATCCAGGCATTATATATCCTGCACTTGACATGGCCAATTACATAGTTATGAATTTTTAATTTCTATTAGTAAGTCATCAGGAATGTCTTGTCAGATGTCATGTGCATTGCGGTGTAGTGGCAATACATTTCCTCATAAATCTTAACTGAAAAGAACCCGTCAGAGATGATTAAAAACATACATGGCATGTTTCTCATCCTAATGTAATATTGCTTAAGTTATTCGTTGTTTAACTGAATAATACACACACACACACACACAGAGGTTTGTAACTATATCTTTGTGAGGACTCTCCATTCATTTCAATGGGGAAAACTCTAATCCCAACATAACGATGTCCCCTAATGTTCACTAACCTTTCACAGTTTATGGTTGCTTGAATTATTTAACTGAACATAAATTTAAATGTGCTTGAATAAGTAATTAATAAAGAATGAACTAGAATGAAAAATCCATAGGCAGCTATAGTATCCATAGGCAGCATTGGCACTGAAACATTTTAAAGACATAAGCATTTACTTCTTTGGCACTGAAGTGCCCTCTTTGATGTGTCTCTTGTCTTCACCCTTTAACATAATCATCACCCTGATCAAGTGGTCCTAAACATTTCACAATTTTGGTAAAGAACTGTTGAACTGTTAAGAACCACTTGACCAAAGGACGCCACACCAGCACACCACTGAAGGCTTGAAATGCAGCATCTTTCTTCTGTAAGGAAAACAAATAAGACAACAAATGAAACAAATGTTGTAAACAACTTCACATTTTCCAGCACAGCATTTAACAGCTTTACCTTTTGGAGATTTAAGGAGTTCACACCGCAGCTCTGGCGTGGCTGTGGAACGCCGCTCCTTATATAGCTGCATCTCAGCAGACACTGCAAGCAGGCTCTGCAGTCTTGTCAGGAATGAATGCCATGCCGGTCTGACCGGCTCTGTGAGCTTCCTGTTCCTTCCTGTTCCTAAAGGCTAATGCAGGCTCTAACCTGCATCTGATGTCCTGTTATAGGTACTTGGTCTACCGGTTTGGTGTGCTTAGATCTGAAGAGCTACATATCCAGTCATCAGAACTACAGGAACAAAACTGTGTTATTAATTCATGAAATAAGTATTCTTTCCATCATAAAAATACAAGCTCACCCAAATTATTCTAAACACTTTACTTGAGGGAGCACAAATAATTTAGTTACTCAGTTACTACTCAGGAACAAATCATGAACAAATATAGTTCTTGTACAAAATACATGAACCATTATGATTAATTTATTAGGAATGAATATGTTATCAGTACATAACTAACAGTTATTTTCTGATTAATACATAAAGTATAAGAGAGTACCACTACATTATGAGTGCCCCCTCAAGTAAAGTGTTACCAAGTTTTCTTATTATTATTATTATGTAATTATTGTTGTTGTTATACGCAGCAGTGAATTTAAATTGCCCATACTCTAATACTATTACAAAACAAAAACTACAAATTTGCACAGGCCTGCCAGTATTGTTATACACAAATACAAGTGTTATAGGTGCTTACTGCATATTAATATCACATCCCATTCTAAATCCATAGGCATCAATATGCATTTGGTCCCCCTTTGCAGCTATAACAGCTGCCAATCTTCTGTGAAGGTTTTCCACAAAAGATTTTGGAGTGTGTCTGTGATTTGTCCCCTCGGGGACAAATAAAGTTCTTTGAATTTGAATTTGAAAATGAAATTACCCTGCTTTGGGTTGGTGTCCCATCCTGTGTTATTCGGTTAACTTAAGCTAGAAGTCATGATTGTCTAATAGGAATGCTCCTTCCCTAAACTCATGACTCCTAGCTTAACCCAGCTAACGGAGACATTATTATTATTATTATTATTATTATTATTATCAAATGTCCGTATACCCTTGAGCAAGATCCTTAGCCTCCACCTCTAGGGACACCGCAAGGTGACTGCCCTTTGCTGTGACCCAAGCTTGCTCTCACCTGTACTGTACGTGTGTCTGTGTCTCATGGAGAGCTGGATGGGGTAGGTGTAAAGAGAATTTTCCTATGGGGATTAATAAAGTACTACTATATTCTTCTTCTTATTATTATTATTATTTCTAAATTCCCTCACAGTTATTAACTGTATAACCCACAAGAGTGTGATGAGTGGAATTTCTGTTGATTTCATTTTTGTCTACTCCACATACAGTATATTCTTTTGTATTGTATTACAACCAAATATGCGATAACATCATGATGGTAAAAGGTGGCACAACAAAGGCTTTCTTCACAGGGAATGGAATCTTGTTCTCTCCTAGATATGGTACCAGACTACATTCCTAGTCCAGTCAGGCCTGTATTGGGTAGAAACTGATTCTGTCAGATGGGTTAGACCTAAGCTTAGGGCAGGGCCTGCATTGGCTCGTCTTTAATTAACCGAGGGAAACGTGTAAAGCAAGGTATTAGGAACATTAGTTTGGAAAGGAAGACTAATGATGCAGCTGAGAATAAAGAATGATTCTGACAACCTGCCACAAATAATGTTATTAGACATGTCTGGTGTGAAGCAGCAGACAGAGCCAAAGAAACACTCATGAACATGAAGAATGTTTTGCAAACAGAAAGGGACTAAAATCTGCTCTTGACTTGAACTAATTTGCTTTTAGTGATACTTTATTAATCCCTGTGAGAAAATTCTTTTTGCTTTTCCTCCACACAGGTGAGAAGTAAGCTTGGGGTCACAGTGAAGGGTCAGCCACCTTGCAGCGCTTAGAGAGTTGGGGATGAAGGGCTGGCTCTAGGGCCCACGCATGTGTGACTATTCTGCCGAGGCCGGGCTGAAGCCGGCAACCCTGTGATCGCAGACACAGAGGCTTAACCCGCTGAATCACAGACTACCCCCTAAACCTGTAACATCAGACACCATCACTGTCTAATCTGTGGAGATTTTCCTGTGAGATATAAATAAACTCAGTCTTCATTTACTTCTTCAAACTTAATATTCTCATACTGAATTTACTTTTATATGGGGGGGGAGTTATTTGTTAGTCACACATCTATCTTAAGACATGTCAAAAGAAAATTAATAACCAAACAATAAAAAACTTGAAATGTCACGTAATAAATATTCATCCATTTGCTAAACATTTTGTTAAACCTTGTTTGGTAGTTATTATTAGATAAATTTCCATTAACTTTGTACACTCAAATTCTTCCTAGAAAATTTTCTGAACCCAGGTCAGATAAAGGGCCACTGATTTTCAATTGGTTTATTGAAAAGCAAACTTCTTTGCAAGAGAAGGTATCAGGGTTTCTAGGACTTCTCTGTAATGTCCTCTATTCGCCTTCTTATCAATCCTGAGATGACTATCTATCCCTGTTATTGAAAGCATCCCCATAATATAATTATACAACCACCGTATTTTACCATTGGGGGGGGGGGGGATTCCAGGTTGGTGTGCAGTGTTTGATTTGTTCCATAAATGCACCTTTGCTTACACACCAATCAGCTCTACTTTATGATTCTGGATGACATGTAGCAAATTCTCGATGGCCAAGGATGTTTGGTTTGGAAGGTCTGTCAGGTGCTGTATATTGCAGAGTATTTAAATCTGCAAAAAATTACAACAGGTGATTTGCTAATTTATTACACAGATGAAGTGACTTTTACTTACATTGGGACAAGTTTGCAGTTGATGGTACAGGGATATGAGTACTTTTTAAATGTACTCTTTTTCTGTGTTTTTGTTATTTTTAGCAAATTATCTTTTCAGATTGTTATTCTACAACAAAACGAATGTGGGTGTTGAGCATTTTTTCAAGGTGTAGTATGTGAATAATATGAATAATATTTAAGAATATGTATAATAAATTGGGTAGTGTGGTGACTCAGTCGTAATCACTGTGACCCTGAGTTTCTCTTACCATTCCTCAGACACATGCAGCTATGTGAGAGGGTGTGTCCTCCTGGACGATGGGCGCCCATGGGGCCTGACCTACTTCATGGAATCTACACAAAGGGGAACAGTGTGCAAATCTGACTGCTGAAGATCATTAAGAATGTACAGTCATGTGAAAAAGAAAGTGCACCCTCTGTCAATTATAAGGTTTTACATATCAAGACATAATAAAAAAACATTGTGTTCTTAGCAGGTCTTAAAATTAGGTAAATACAACCTCAGATGAAAAACAACACATGACAAATTACAGTGTCATTATTTATTTAACAAAAAGTAAGCCAAAATGCAGAAGCAGTGTGTGTGAAAAATTGAGTACTGCTTCCATAGGAATTAAGAGGGTAAGTAGCAGCAAGGTGCTGCTAATCAAATGCACTTAATTAACTGATCATCAGCAAGTGTGACTACCTCTATAAAATCAGAAATGTTGGCAGTTTATTGGTCTGGAGCATTCAATCATGTGTTAACAAAATGCCAAGGAAGAAATATGTCAGCAATTGTCTTAGAGAAGCAACTGTTGCTGCCCATCAATCCAGGAAGGATTATAAGGCCATTTTCAAACAATTTGAAGTCCATCATTCTACACTGAGAAAGATTATTCACTAGTGGAAAACATTCAAGACAGTTGCCGATCTTCCCAGGAATGGTCATCCCAGCAAATTCACCCAAGGACAGACCAAGCAATGCTCAGAGAAATTGTGAAAAACCCAGGAGCTACATCTCAGATTCTACAGGCCTCAGTTAGCATGTTAAATGTTAAAGTTCATAATAGTACAATTGGAAAAAGACTAATCAAGTATGGCTTGTTTGGAAGGGCTGCCAAGAGAAAGCCCCTTCTTTCTAAAAAGTACATGGCAGCACGGCTTAGATTTGCAAAGTTTGCATCTGAACAAACATGCCCTTTGGACAGGAGACAAAAGTGGATATATCTGGCTATAATTCACTTTGATATGAAAGACTTAAAGTCATACAGAAAATTTAGTTAGTGTTACTAAAGTTGGTTCTAAGGGCTATTGAATCATCGCGTATACTTAGTTTTTCACACATGGCTTCTACATATTGGCTTCATATTTTGTTAAATAAATATTGACATGGTGGAGTCTTGTGTGTTTCACGCCTGAGGTTAAATTTAAATAATTTTAGAACCTGGTATATACCAGATGATTTGTTATGTTCTGATACGTAAAACCATAGAACTGAAAGGGGTGTACTTTCTTTTTCACATGACTGTATACCTTATGCTGTTTGTCCATTTACAGTTTTTAAATAACAGATGGACAGGATTGTGTTATATTAATGCTAACTTGTTCTGAAATTGTGACATTGCTGATTGGAGGAAGAGGTGAGAGTGTGATGAATGCTGGGAATTTGGAGTCCTCATGCTCTAAGTAGCCCCAGCAATGTGCCAGAACCGGTCAGAGGACCTGTTCGACAAAGACTGTCTGCTCACTGCAATGGAATTTGAAGGAGGTAATTCTATTGGGTAATGCAAGACCTGCACCTTGTACTCCTGGGAGCAGGCAGGCTACTCAATAGACTGTCTTAGTTATATGCCGATAATTATATCATGTATACACATTGATTGAAAAAATATTTCTTAGATAAGGTCAGTGACCTGAAACCTGAATCCTAGGAGACTACTAATCAAATTCCACCTGCAAGTGTTAAAGTGTAATACTAGCACCAAACAACTTTTCAAGTTGCAGACAAATTTCCAGTACTGGAATAAAATCATGTTTTGCTGGCATGCTTCTTGCATCTGTGTAAATGATTTTAATTCAGTCTTTCTCATTTTGACATTCTGATAAAATGAACCGTGTTTAATTTTATCATAGGTCATAGGCATTTTTGGCTCATGCAAATAGTGATGTGACATTAACAACCTAAAGGTGAGCCCTCTCCAGCATCAGTTAGTGATCCCACAAGACCCCCAGCCTCTGCAAAATCATAATCTGTGATGAAAAAGTCTGTGACTAATGACGCATTGTCTTTGGGTGTGAGAGGGTGTCAGACTTTAGTCTTTAAAAAATACTTTTTTTCTTATGCATGGGTAGCATAAGTTGCTCATCAGGTAAGGAACTAAATGTAATTAAGTCCAATTTTTAGAGTATCAAAATTTTAGACTTAAAAAAGGAATACAGGATACATCATCTGAAATTTGCTTGTAGTGTGAATACAACAAATAGATTTTGTACCACCATTTGTGTTTATTAAAAACATACTGTTTAGCCTTATTTTTCAGTAACATTCATAAATGTCCATGTCATTAAACTGGCAGTTTTTACGCATTTGTGGCTGGCAGTCCTCAGAAAGTGAGAAAATGGTGAGCATGACAAGGAGGCAGCTGACCAAACGATACACCAGCTGCTAGCTTTTAAACCAGCATTTCCAGTGAATGTGTTACTTTCTGTGTCAGTTTTATTCTCCAAGCACCTTCTGATTCTGAATTTGTTTTATTAAGGTTTTTTTAAGGCTTATTAGGCAACTTTGGCACAAACATGAACCAGTTACAAGACTATCGTTGGCAATATGCTACATCAGGGAAAACATTCTTACAAAGACATTCTCAAACAAATTATTATGAAGTATAATAAGTCAACATTACTCAAAGTAAATATACAATTCATATTAGCTTGATGTGTCATTAGACACATATGCCCTTTATTCAAGTAAAATACACATTAAATTAATGCTGTGTCCAAACATATAAGTTCTATACTATACTGCATAATTCTTTGAATGTACTAAGTTGAATCATGGACAGTGGTTCCACACAACAAGAATAAGTATTTTGAAAAGGAAACATCCTTTTTTCAGTTGATGCAATAATTTTGTGTGCTGAGAACATAACATGTCTAATTAAACCAGCTTTATGTGGAGAGATCATATATGTCTTTCATATGAATATTTTAAAAGCAATATAATTTATTAAGAAACAACAAGCAATAAGCATGTATTTCATACTAAAGTTATATGTTATCACAACACATGTAATCATGTAAAAGTTTTATATTTTTCCTATATGCTTTTCCATTGAGTGCCTTACATGTCAGGTGTGTTTTTGGTACAGTGTGAATGTGGCCATAATCATACTAGAAATAACACTGACATTGTCATGAACTTGAGTGGTGCAGGCAGGAAGGTGGACGACCCACTGGCAGCTCACAGGACGAACGGGGTTTATTAATAGAAAACACTAGGAGCACTACAAAAACAAAATGGACCACGAAGGGTCAAAAGTAAAAGGGGGAAAAAAAAAGACTAACTACAAATCGGGCTGGGCGGGGCGGGGCGGGGCGGGTTAGGAATCATGCAACATTCAACATCCATCACATATAATGACCCACTGCGGAACCGAACTCAGGCTGGATCTTAAATTAGAAAAACTGATCCGGGTAACGACAAGCAGGAGTGAGACAGACAATTAACCAATCTGGGAGGGTGCAAGGCAATGAGCAATCAGGCAAACTTACAAGGACAGGCACAAGAACAGGCAACAGGTGAAACTAATAATTAACTCAGAAACTAAACAGGGAAACTAGGAACTGACAAAGAAACCTGGAAAACAGAATCTAAAATGGGGGAATAAGAAAAACACAACCAAGGCACAAAGCAATAAACCAAAACAAACCACAGGAACTAGAAAAACTGATACCAATGAAACAAAATACAAAAACAGAGGAGGCAGGATTTAAACACACAATGGAGTGATTAACAGGTTGCTCAGCTTGTTGAGCCATGCAGCCAATAGGGAGTAGGAGAAACACTACAGACTGACAACAGGGAAGACAGGATGGTCAACGATACCTGCTGGCCAAACGGGGAGAAGACGAAAGACTGGCACAAAACAGGTGCTGACCCTGATAGACATATAAAAACATATTGTGATGTCCACCGATGCCAGTAAGGCTTAACGATTTTAAGAAAAAATCTAATTGCGATTTATCTGACAGATATTGCGATTGCGATTTGATTTGCGATTTTTTAATGATTATTTCAGTATTCACTATATGTGTGTAAACTGTAATGGAGCATAACCACACACTGAAATATGAACTGTGCTGTACACTAATCCAAAGATAAGAACAGAAAAATATAAATGAAATCCAAAATGTTTTTATTTTCACAAAAATGATATAGAACATACACCTAATGAACCACAGAACAATTCTCACAAAAGTTATGTTACGATAAATAAATAAGAAATTATAAAAAATATAAATCTGGATAATACAAAATGTAATTGAAAAACCTTTTTGTAAACATCTGAAATTCCCTGTATATCCTGTAAATACTGATAAAACAATTATTTGCTGAACAGCCAGATAAAGTGCAGAACAAATAACTAAAAATTGTGCCCAACATCAGAAGTGTCACATTTACTTGCTTTCTTTAACCCCTACAAATTTTTTGACAAGAACACCTACATGTCTACCTTTGCTGGTTTCAGACATGAACGCTGACATGTCACTATGTTACCCCCTGCACTAAACAGTCTCTCTGATGGAGAACTTGTTGCTGGTATGCAAAGATATTTGCGTGCCAATTTGCTTAGCATTGGAAAGTTAATTCTGTGAACTTTCCACCAAGACAGGGGATCATCTTCTCCATCAATGGTAGGGGTCATTAGATAGCCGTTCAGCTCAACTTCCATGGCATCCTCCACCTGCACAGCAGATGAAGTAGTGGGCATAGTGCTGATCTTAAAGAAGCTGCCCAGTGATCTCTTTCCCTTCTTCTGGGAGGATGGCTCAGCCTCTGCTTCACTTTGATGAACAATGTCTGTGGTGCTGGCACGAGCCTTATTCTCCTGCAAAACGCAAACGACATTGTTGAAACTTTGCAATTTGATGTTGGCATCATTAAATTAATATCACATACAATATCTCTGGAATATTGTATCATTTTTATTAACTTGTATTGCATATGGCATCTTGTATGCACTGAATTGCACATGAAAACAATACAAGTTAATACAAATTATACAATACAATACAAGCTACCTTTCGTGCTTCCTGTTCCATTTCAGTCTTCACTTTTTCTTTAAAAATTGGAACATTTTCTTTGCTGATGTATTTGATCTTGAATCTGGAATCAAGGAATGAAGTGATGTCCAAAAGCGCTTGTGTGGCAGGGTCACTGTATTTATCCTCCAGATAGGCAAGAGCTCTAGACTTCATTGCTTTGGTTAGTTCTGTGTCCTCATCATTTTCTGCCAGAGTGGATGTTCTCAGAAGATGCAGAACTGGCTTCAGGTATGACACACTTACATAAGCTTCACCAGAGAGGGCATCTGTAAACTCCTGGAGAGGATGAAGGGCATTGTTGATTGATTCAAGAACGTCAGTGTCCTGCCAAATGGGAACCAAGTGACGTGTCTTTCTATCTTAAGACAGAACTTGAGACAAAGCTTTTCTTTGCTCCAACACCCTCCCAATCATCTTCTGCCTAGAGCCCCATCGTGTTGGACATTCTGTGATAAGGGAATGTTCTGGCAGATCAAATTCTTTCTGCACCTCTGTAAGCTTGCTTCTTTTTTTCCAGCTATGGGAAAAATGGGCAACTACTGGTTAAGTTCCACGGCTTTAACGACGTTGGCTGCATTGTCTGTGGTGACGCACGTCTGGCCTTCTTCTTTTAAACCCCAGTTTGACAGAAGCTCCTTAAGACCATGGGCTATGTTTTGTCCTGTATGATCTTCTGGAAAGTATGCTGTCTGAAGACAGCAACTATTCAACTGAAAGTTCTCATTAATGAAGTGTACCGTGAGGCTCAAGTACGGCTCGGTCGTCCTGCTGGACCACAAATCCATCGTTGTAGAATAAAACTCCACATGATTTAGTTCTGCTACAACTTTCTCCCTGCATTCAGCATACAGTTGTGGGATGGACACCTGACTAAATTATGTGCGCGACGGAATGTTATATCGTTTGTCCAGCGTATAAATTAGCTTTTGAAAGCCGTCTTTCGTAACGGTGTTCAACGACACCATGTCTTTTGCAAGGTAATTTGTTATTGCGTTCATTATTTCCCTGTACCTACGTGAGCTCTTGTCGTAAGGAGTCACAGTTGTAAGTGATGCTGTAATAGAAGTCTGCTTTCTTGTATCTTGGGGAGCACCGCATTCGGCTGGCTTTTTTGCAGGAGCTTTACAGTCATCATACTGCTGCCTGTGGTGAATCCTTAACTGTTGATATAAATTTGTCGTGTTACCCCTGGAAGTGGCAATAGTTCGACGGCACATTTTACACATTACTTTCACCTGATGTACATCATTTTTTTCGAAGCCAAAATATTTCCATATAACAGCAGTGCTGCTTTTCTTAGGCACCGAGTCTTTGACCTCCACAATTTTGGCGTCTGCAGTAGCCATTTTCAGCAGCGTTACGCGAGTGGACTTTACTTGCGTGTGTATTTGTCAGTGGGCGCAACTTTAACTTGGGACACATCTGATTGGTACGCGTAAGGGGATACACACTCCTGATTGCTGAACATGACTGTCTATCACACAGGGACTTCGACGCAATGTGATTAACTTATGGGTCTGATTAAAGAGTTTCCAAAATAATCACAGTCATCGCGATTTGCTAATCACGTTGTCTCAAATCACGATTTCGGTTTGAAATCGATAAATCGTTCAGCCCTAGATGCCAGCCATGATGTCACATCACAAATGCAGCTCAATTAAGCTCCTTTATTGGTAGTCCTTAAAAGGACCGTGAATCCACCAATCACCACAACACTTGCTTGTATAAAAGCATACCAGAAAAGCACACCCGTGATTAACCTTAATTGGAGGAACAGGGGGAAGGTCACTGTACGAACAATGGGAACTACACATGGTGGGTAACTTACACACAGTCAAACAAACGGGGATAAAGCTTCAACTTAACAGGGCACCAATACAAAACACACAATGCATGAAACCTGGAACATTAACGACATG
>JAODLD010000357.1:0-12142 GCA_026781065.1 Mormyrops boulengeri | reverse complement strand
TATTAGTTAGGTTCTCCCCAAACGAGCTTGATGGGCCGAATGGCCTCCTCTCATTTGTAAATTTCTTATGTTCTTATCACAGAAGGGCATGACGGACCTCCTCATTCACATATAGCTAAAGAAATATCTAAATGAAAAATAATATTAACCCATGAATAAATTATTTATATTTACAAAAGTATTATCATAATATGTTAAGACATGAAAATGTGAATGTGTCTATCGTTCTGAGGAGAACCACAGCCTCATGCTCAAAGAGCTGCACGTGACTCGCGAGCCGCAGGTTGCTGACCCCTGACCTAGGGGAAACACTGGAGTCATTAACACCAAGGGTCTGTATCATGTTTTACAAAGCCTGATTTCTTGCAGAACCAAGTAACTTGTCAGATATAAGGTACCCCAGGTTAAACGGATTTTATCTTCGTTCATTTATATTTACCCCTGAGCTTAATTCCACTAAGTTATCCGGTTTAGTTCGCTGTAAATGTAGACAATATGATTAGCTGTAAAATAGCACAATGAATGGATCGGGTGGTGCAAATATATGAGGTAAAATTGGGCAGGTGGTATGGAACGGGAAGAGACCCATACCCAAGAGACATACCCAAGGACCTTCCTATCTAAGTATTTAAGTGCAAAGTGCCCTGTGGCATTGCTCATAGCATTATTATTATCATTATCATTATTATTCATAATAATAATTAATAATAATAATAATTGTATGTCTGATATTTGAACTTTACACATTCTATAACATGTTGGGTATACTTTAAGTAAATATTTCATTCTTATGGCACATTAGGGTGATGATAGGTGAAACACAAATTTTACAGTAGCACTAACTTTTACAATACAATACAATAATTACAATAATTATTGTTTCTTATTGCAAATTTAAGGAATAAATTAATGACTGTCTATCTGGTGACAACTGGAAAATAGTCTAGTTGGTTAATAATTGTTTAGCTCACCATTATTAGACCAGGAAATTAAGCTATGCCAATGTTTTAATCGAACCCTGTATGTTGTGACGCCGCGGGGCTGGTTACCAGCATGCTCTGTGGGAATGTGTGAATGGTATGGATGTGAATTATACTTATTTTTAGTGCTCGGCAACAGTCTCCCTCTACCATTTTTTACAGTACATTTACAGCATTTAGCTGATGCTCTGATCCAGAGCAACTTACATGTTTTCTAAATTCAGGGACAGTCCCCCTGGAGTAAGGTGGGCTTAAGGGTCTTGCTCAGCGACCTAATGATGGTAGTGCCAGAGGTGGGACTAGAATGCCTGATTTCTTGGGCCAGAGGCAAACATCCTAACCACCAGACCACCAGACCACCAACACCCTCCCCTGCCAGCTCCTCCGGGGGAATACCAAGACTACATAGCATTTGTGTTGCGGCTGTGAAATGTGTTGATTCAGGACCTTGAAATGTGTTTGTTTATTATTATCTGTAACTGTTAGCGATTCAGAAGTTTCTGAGAACAGATTTAACTACTAGTTAATGATCAAGACTTGATGTTCTTCCTGGGGGGTGTTCCACGAAACAGGATTTCTTGCTTACCTAGATAACTTGTCGGATTTAAGGTAGTCTGGCCTAAATGGACTTTACCTTAAATCTGACAAGTTGTCCTGCTAAGAAAAAAATCCTGCTTTGTGTAACATCCCCCCCCCACCCCTGGCTATATAATAGGCCTCTTTATTGCTAGTACACAAACTGGCTGCAGGGGTGGCACCAGGATTGGGCTTGGCGATGCTGTAGCTATCCCTAAGATAGCCATAGTACTCTTAGCACCCCCATGAAATTTCTGTGGTTTATTTATAATTGTTGATTTAAATTAGTGAATTCTACAATTTAATATATCGCCTTGTGTTTATAACTCAGTGTCATTGTAACTATCATGGAGCGGGTACTGCATGTGTGTGCATGTGTTTGTATGTCTGTGTCGGGGTTTTGCTGTAGAAGTTAAACTCTAGTGACCAGCATATTCAGGGCAAACCCTAAATTTCAGACCACCCTCGCTGAAAAGTTAAGCAACCCCATAGCACCAGTAAAAGAAAATCTCTGGTGCTGCCGCTGGCTGGCTGGGTTAGTTAACTGGGGTAATCTATTAACCAGAGTGTTTTTCCTTAACTTGTACACTGACACTGCAGATGGTCTTCATGTTATTTTTGCATTTTTATTCCCACCCTTCATTCGTGTGAATCCTGATCTCTTTCATCTTAATCTTCTCTAACTGCAGGATGATGTTCAGGCTTCTGCTGATCCTCTGCCTTGGTCACTGTCTCTCTGATGTCTATGGGGCAGAGTTCGGTGAGTAACAGCCTCACACTGATCCTGTGTGTAATTAACTGTGTATGTCAGTGCTTCTCTGCTTTGTTAATTATACAGTGGTGTGAGTGTCTGACGGAGGTGTCTGCTGTAGCATTGTGCTGTAAAGATTTTAACTTGGGCTGTTCTCACATTTGGCCTGGTTGCCTTGTACTGTGCCCAAGCACAGTTGTCCCCCCTCCCCGCTCCCCCACTGGTCTGCGCTCACAGGACCTCTGAGTGATACAAACTCAGCAGAAGTAATTTTCAGATATTATTTTCACACCTCATTGAGTCTGCACGTTTCCTTTTAGGGTGTACTCACACTAGCTAATCCTTACCATGTGTGGTACGCTTAACCTTGCCCTGGCCTGCTTGGAGAGGTGGGTCAGAGCACAATAAGTCGTGTTCGGGCATGGTATAGATGTAGTGTGATCGCTAACCATGACGTTAATAATGTGACTGATAGACACATGCACAACGTGTACACTATACATGAACCAAACCCAGAAGAATCAGATGGGGGTAGGCTGTACAGATTGTATCTTAACACTCAACACTGAATGAGCGAAAGATTCTAACAGTAATTTGCAATGGCACCAGCCCTGGACAGTAGGTATGGGAATAAGAAGAAATAAGCACAAATCCAATGGCAAACCATTAAGTAAAGCTTAGTGACTGGTTTCCATTTAGCAGTAGTCTCATATTTTAACAAACATTTAGCCGGTCGGGTCAGGTTTGGGAGCATGCACTGGTGCAGCACGTTGACGCACCCACCACTTGGTGAAACTCCTAGCGACCCCCCCCAGGCAGACACGCGGTCCAGTCCCACTCTCCGGAAATTACCATCCATCTGCCGCAGCCAGGTGTCACGTGGGCGTCCCCTTGCCCTGGTCCAGCCTCCTGGGTCCTCAGCAATGAGGATCTCACGAGCCGGATCACCCTCAGAGAAGCACGCCACATGGCCGTACTGCCGTAACTGACGCTCCCTCACAATGCAGGTAATGTGCCTCATTTGGGACTCTTCTAGCAACCTCTCATTCGACACAAAGTCAAACCAGCGGTACGCAAGGATTCTCTGAAGAGACACAGTACTGAAGGAGTCCAGTCTTCGTCTCAGCTCACTGGATAGCGTCCATGTCTCACAGCCATACAGCAAGACAGGGAACACCAGGACTCTAAAGACTTGGACCTTCGTCCTCTTGCAAAGATATCAGGATCACCACACACCCCTTTCCAGCGACCTCATGAGCCCCATGCTCTTCCTATCCATTTGCCGACTTCATAGGAAGAGTCACCAGAGACATGAATGTCGCTGCCAAGGTAAGTGAATCTCTCATTGAGGTCGACACCTTCCCCGCAAACAGACACAATACTGATGGCTGTGCCTAAGAAGTCATGGTCATAAATGCCTGAATCTTGGTTTTTATCCAGGACACTCGCAATCCCAGACACTCAGACTCCTCGCTCAGTCTCTCAAGAGCCCCGATCAGAGCCTCCAATGACTTTGCGAAGACCACAGCATCGACGGCAAAGTCAAGATCAGTAAAACTTTCTTCACCAAGAAATGCCCCACAGCCGCTGGACCCCACAACTCTGCCCAACACCCAGTCCATGCAAGCACTGAACAGATTAGGAGCAAGAACACATGCCAGGCAAACCCCAGAATCTTCTGGGAAGAACACGGAGGTTCTCCCTCCACTCTGTACAGCACTTACTGTACCAGTGTACAGGTTGGCCATGACGTCCAGAAGCTTCGGGGGGATCCTACGAAGTCTCAGGATGTCCCACAGAGCAACTCGATCAACTGAGTCAAATGCTTTACGAAAATCAACAAAGGCTGCAAAGAACCTCTGCTGATATTCACGCTTGCGCTGAATGAGAACCCTCAGCGCAAGGATGTGGCCAGTGGTAGACTTCTTAGACCTTACCCAGCATCGAGAGCAGTATTATTCCCCTGTAGTTGCTAATATCCAGGTGATCACCCTTCCCTTTCCAGATAGGGACTGCAAGTCCCATTTTCCAGTCAGTCGGGATGACGCCTGACTCCCAAATGGAAGCAAAGATTGCCTGCAATGCCAGGTGGCCAGCCTTACCACCAACCTGGAGAAGTTCACCCCGAATACCACAGTTCCCTGTGGCCTTCCCTACCCTCAGCTAATCCACCACCCGTGCAATCTCAGTGATATTGGGTGGTGCACAGCTGATTGGAGGACCAGTCTCAAGAACTGTGGACCCAGAAATGTCCAATGTCCTAGCCAGAGGGTCAGCTTTAAACAACTGCTCAAAGTTGACGGCCCAGCAGGACCCAAATGCAGTGTCATCCATAAGGACCGTTCCATCACTCGCCCTGACTGAAAGTCTGTGAAGAACAGATTCAGATGTGCATAATGCTTCAACTCCTCTGTAAGCAGGACGTGGGTCACTAGACCACAGATGATGTGTCACCTGCTCACAGATTCGTCTTACAAACACCTCCTCATCTGCCCTGAGAACCTTCACAGCCGTCATCCTCAGTTTGAGTGGAGTTGCCACCACGTCGTGCGCTGTGACTCCTCTCGATTATATCCAGGGTGCCCTGGGAGATGAAACACCTCCTTCTGAGAACACTGGCAACACCAACAAAACCCTCGGCAACCTTCAGGGTCTTATCACGGAAGGTCTCCCACATCACATTAGAGTCGGCAGTCGCACCCAAATTTACAAATTCCTCACAGAAACTGCATGAGAAACAGCTTGATCTTCTGGCGAAGTCCAGCCTCTTTCTCCTAGTAGGTGGTAGCCTACTGGATCTAAGCTGAATCTTCAGAGTAGCAACAGCAAGTGTGGTCAGAATTCACAAACTCGGCACTTCTGTAGATCCTCCAGTTCTGCAGGAGCCTCCAGCATCTGCCCATGAGGATGTGACCGATCTCCTTTGTTGCACCACCAGTATTGGAGTACCAAGTCCAACGATGCGGCTCAGGGCATTGGAACCAGGATCGAGCAACCTGCAGCCCCTGACCTCTCGCAAAGTCAAGGAACATTGAACTACCCTCACCCCGGTCTCCAGACCCATGGGGACTGACAAAATCCTCATAGCCAGCCCTGTCAGTGCCAGTGGTCGCATTGAAGTCACCCATGACCAGGGGAGTGTCACCTCGTGGGCACCCATCAACCATCGAGCTAAGTTGCGAGTAAAATGTCTCCCTTAATGAGACATCACTCACCCCGGTTGGAGCATACACAGAGACAACAGACAAGACACCGAAGGAGTGCCTTAGCCTGAGTCTCATAATATGCTCGTTGAAAGGAGTGACATCAGACACCATTGGGAGGAACTGATCCACCACAGCAACAGCTACTCCCTGAGTATGGCAGCCATCAGAGCTACCAGACCAAAAGTTGGTATACCAACCTACAGATGTCTGGCTACTCCCCGGTCTTCGTACCTCAGCGTGTGCTGCCAACGAAATGTGGAGTTTACGAAGTTCCCCTGACAGCAGAGGAAGATGGTCATCTTGCCGGAGAGACTAGATGTTCCACATGCCTACCTGGATGGGCCGCCTCAATCTGGGATCCAAATATTGCTATGCAGCAGGCGATGCCTCAGCACCACACCTGCCCTAATCCCCATCAGACCTGACCCTATTAGCTCTCCAATGGTTTCGACTCTTCATTGTTCATTGTACCATGAATATGACAACCAGCATCACAACTGATGGACCTTCAATGCTGGCAGGACAAAAGCTGCAGAGCTGCATCTGTGACTGATCAAAGCTAACCACTGCAATTGGCCTTAAAATCCACCAAGGCAGGAAGAAGTGTCTCAGCGAGCTCTGAAAGGGGCCTCGCATTGACCTCGTCCTTTGGTCTAACTCCCAAAAACTTGCTTACGTCAACGAGCTGACGGTACTGTGGGAGGACGCCATCGAGGAAGCCTTTGAACGTAAGAAGTTGCAGTATGCCAGCTTAGCAGCTGAGGCAGAGGACAGAGGCTGGAATATCAAGTTGCGCCCGGTGGAGGTGGGGTGTAGGGGTTTTGTTGCCAGTACATCAGCGAAGCTCCTTAGGGAGGTTGGAGTCAGGAGACAGGCTCATTGACATGCTATCGGAGAACTGGCCAACACCGCTGAAAGGACCAGTCACTGACTGTGGCTGAAGAGGGCTGACATCACTTGGGCAGCTAAGGCGATCAGCTAACCGCGAGACACATGCCCAGGCTTGATCAACCTATGGTGGGCCTGCTTCAGCAAGATAAATGGCCGAAACACCCTGTGAAGTTGAGGCACACAACTGATGACGTGACCCGCTGGTAAACACAATATTTGTTAAACATTTGCCTCTACCCGATCTGTACAGCCTCCCCAATCTGTACAGCCTGCCCGCTCTATACAGCCCACCTCCTCTGTACACCCCACCCTATCCGATCCGTTCCTTCCAGGTCCAGTTTAGAACATAAGAACATAAGAAATTTACAGACGAGAGGAGGCCATTCGGCCCATCTAGGTCGTTTTGGGAGAACCTAACTAATAGCTCAGAGTTGTTAAAATCTTATCTAGCTCAGATTTAAAGGAACCTAGGGTTTTAGCTTGCGCTACACTAGCAGGAAGACTATTTCATACTCCAACTACACGCTGTGTGAAGAAGTGCTTCCTCAATCCATATATACAGTTCATATACAGTGTACATGTGCACGTGCGTGTGCCAGTCGCATCATTGATGTCATGTCTGTGTTCTGTGTTCGGGGATGGTTAGCGATCACATTAGATGCATACCATACTCAGGCCCACCTCTTCAAGCAGGCCCAGGCATGGTATGGAGCGATCACACTGGTAAAACAAATTGGACTTTGGGGGTCAAATGTGTTCGGGAACAGTATGGATCGTCTAGTGTGAGTATGCTGCTTGCTTACTCTACCTGCTTTATGATGTTATTTAAGCTGAAGTTAAGCTGTGGTATGTGATAGAGTCACATGGTACAATGAATGGACCAGTCAGTGTGGAGAGCTGACAAAGTGTGTAAAGTAATTATTATAATAACCTGTAAATGACTTTATTCTGTATATTAATCAGCTAGCTACGCTCATGTTGGAGACACTGTCATGCTGCCCTGTAATGGACCAGCAGATACAGACACCAAGGAGCTTCGTGTCATGTGGATGTTTGGAGGCAGGCCTGTCTGTTCATATAAAGATGGAAGCTGGTGTGAAACTGGTCATTACGTGAACCGAAATCGGCTTGGATCCATCCAACAGAACAACTTCTCTTTGGTCATTAATCCTGTCAGAAAACGAGATCATGGGTTTTATACATGCCGAATCAACTATAATGAAATACGAAGCATTTATCTTATTGTTGAAGGTAAGTGACCCTTCTGTGGTTTCCCCTTCCCCCTTAAACCCCCCGAGGCCCGTCTCTGTGGGGCACAGCCTCCTACAGCTCAGTCTGCCCCCCAACCCACATGAACAGAACTGTGACCCAGAAGCTGAGAGCAGTAGGGAGCTCTCTGCAGGCCACCTTTATCCCCCGGGCCTCCAGCTCTCTGCTGCTACCCTGCATCTCACACTCACTGCTGCAGCTCTGAATTACAGGCTCACGCTGACTCTACTGCTTCTGTCCCACTCTGTCTGCAGGAGACTGGGAGCAAGAGGATGCAGAGACACCCCATAGAGGTCTGTGCAGGTTTATTTAATGTAAACGTAGCTGTTACCCCCCTGGAGGTCTGTGCAGGTTTACTTAACGTAAACGAGGTTGTCACCCCCTGGCCCTCTGGCCCTTGACGACCCCCTCCCCAGCCTGGATATTTCCTTCCGTGTTTTAGTTGTGTCCATGATGATGCACACTGTGACGTGTGGTTTGCATGTGCAGTGTCGGTGCTAACGGCATAGCATGCAAGTTTATTAAGTGATATGAATATGATGGGATGTTACAGGCTTCCTAATGTATGTACAACGCCCTCCACAATTATTGGCACCTGTTGTATTTGTAAAAATCCACCTTTTGGTGAAGCAGCTTCATGTCACACTGAAAAATTGAGAAAAATCCAACCTTTCATTAACATAAATTTATTGCAAGAAAAAAATCATCAAGAAATAATTATCTTTAACAAAAACACATGTGCCACAATTAGTGGCACCCCTGGAAGTTATGGTGAACACAATGTAACTGAAGTATGTTTCTCCTCTAAATTGTAAATCTTTGAGTTGATTGGAGTGTGTCAGAACATTCAAGCTGTAATCCATGACTTCCTGATTAACCGGGGTGCAAACATGAGGTGACACAGAGGCCAAATTCCCTTAGTCATCCATCAACATGGGAAAGATTAGAGAACATACAAATCAAATGAGGGAGAAGTGTGTTGACCTTCATAAGTCAGGGAATGGGTATTAAAAAATAGCTACTTGCCTGAAAATGCCCTTTTCAGCTGTTAGGGCAATAATAAAAAAGTGGACAACTGGCACTGTTACAAACCTGTCTGGAAGAGGACCCAAGTTTATTTTCCCTCACGTACAGTGAGGAGGATTGTAAGAGAGGCAAAAAAATCCCCAAGGATGACTGTTGGTGAATTACAAGACCAAGTAAAATCGTGAGGTTACCACATCTGTCAGACGCCCCCTTCATGCTAACAGATTATTTGGAAGGTACGCCAGAAAAAGCTTTTCTTTTTTTTTTTTTGTCAGTTAACCACAAACGTAAGCACCTGGAGTTTTCGAAACACTACAACAACTTTGACTGGAACCAAACTTAATGGTCTGATAAAACAAAAATGGAGCTTTTTGGCAATAAACATAAGGTGGGTTTGGTGTAAAAAGAAGGATGGCTATAATGAAATTAACCTCATCCCAAATGCAAAATATGGTGGAGGTTCTGTGATGTCATGGGGTTGTTTTTCCTCCAAAGGCCCTGGTTAGCTTGTTAGGGCACATGGCATTATGGACTCCATGAAATACCAGGATATTATAAATCAAAATTTTGCTGCTTCTGCCAGGAAACTAAAACTAGGCCTTAATTGGATCTTCCAGCAGGACAGTGATCTAAGCACATGTACAAATCAACACAAAAATAGTTAGCTGACCACAGAATCAAGCTTCTTCCATGGCCATCTCAGTCCCTTGACCTGAACCCCATTGAAAACCTGTGGGCTGAGGTGAAGAGGAGACTGCACAAGAGAGGGCCTTGGACCCTGGATGATCTGGAGAGATTCTGTAAAGTGGAATGGACTTCGATGCCCTGCCTGGTATTCTCCAACCTTGTAAAATGTTATAGGAGAAGACCCAGTGCTGTTATACTGGCAAAGAGAGGTCGTACAAAGTATTAAAAGCAGGGGTGCCGATAATCATGGCAAATGTGTTTTTGTTGAAAATAATTATTTCTTGATGAAGAATTTGTTTTTCTTTCAATAAATTTATTTTAAGGAAAGGTTGGATTTTTCTCATTTTTGCAGTGTGATATGGAACTACTTCACCAAAAGGTGGATTTTTACTAACCCCTTTTACAAATCTTTAGAAGGGATGCCAATAATTGTGGAGGGCGCGATATGTGTGCAGCATGCAAAGGCATAGCTAGTGTTCAGAGATCATGACTGTATGACAGGGTTTGGTACCAACAGGAATAAACCGTCAGAATTCACACAGGATCTGCTGATTAGTTTCTCTTTTCCCTCCCGGATCAGATCCTGTTTGCAGGCCATACAGAGAGAGAGAAGATCCTCCAGGTGAGTTTATACCCTGTGTGATAAACATGCTTCTGCTCCAGTGTGATTCCCACATTAATCTGATATGATGGTAGATATTTATTTCACATGCTACTGCTTGACATCACAATTGTTATGGGTGTAAGTGGTCACCACAGTTTGTACAAAATCAGCTGATTTGCTTCTTTATACCAGAGTCCAAAACCAAAGACAAATGGGATCCTGATAAAAACCCTCCAGGTGAGTTTATACCCTGTGTGATAAACATGCTTCTGCCTTAGTGTATAAGCTGCTATCTGTATCCAGTTTATCTGGTTCCTATCTCTGTGTGAATAGTTATTGACTGAACCTAGTTTTTGCCAGGAGATAGACACTGATATTACATGATATTAAACTTTCACAAACCTATCTACTCTACCTACTTACTTGCAATGGTGGATTCTTAATATTTATTTACATTCTAGAGCTTAGTAATGATAATTGTTACCCAGTCATCACGATAATTTGTACAAAATTACTCTAGATCATGGTTTTTGCCTGGATTAAATGGTCCCTTTGGTCAAACCGGTGATATTGTGGGTTCTGACCCATCAGCAGGGGGTGAAGCTGTCAGAGGGTCATGCTGGCAATGCAGCGCCCCCCAGTGCTCACGGCAGATACACACTCCTCACAGCCTGGCCTTCCTACGCTATTAGCATTTAGCATATTATGAGTAATACTGTGTTAAACTGGCTGTTCAGGGCCCAGCGGGCAGGGTGCTTAAGGGTGTGGATCTGAACCCCAGGGAACCTGCTGTTGTACCCCTGAGGAGGGTCTGTAACAGCTGCAGAAAGGGGTCAGACGGAAAGCTGCTCTGGGTCGGGCTGTCGGCTCCGTGATGCGGCTCTACTGGCTGCTTCAGTGAGATTTTACACTGACTGAGGATCGAGTGTCTGTGTGAAAATGTGTCTGAACACTTACTGATCTCTCTGCTTTCTGCAGTGCTGCCTTCACTGGTGGTGACTGCAGTGATCGTGGTGCTTGTGTTGATTCCGCAGGCTGCAGTAGTGGCTTTCTTCATCAGAAGACTGTGGAATCGGCAAAAACATAAGCCACCTGACCTGGGACCATCTGAACATGCCATGATTAATGCTGCCTCTGGCCATGTTGGAGAAAACAGTGCTGATGAAATGATGGAGGAAGCAGATTTGTGACAAGAAACAGGCTAATAACTGTCTTGTTGTTTTTCACAACTGCTTGTGCCACATATATATGCAATGTGATGGGATATACTTCAGTCTATCTTGCAACATTGGACACTTTTCCACCGCACTAGAAACCGTAAGAACGGTACTTCAAGGTGTTGGTTTTCCACTAGTATAAAAACTGGTACTGGCACCGAATGACATCACAGTGCGAGGCTGGGACTATTGAAAACACACGTGAAATCAGTAAGTAACAGCTATAACTGTCAATAGGTAACAGCCAGGTGGGGGAGCGCCTGCACGTCCCCTGACGGCATCAAATGCCAGCACATCCAATGACAAATCGGTTCACAGCTACACTTGCACATACAAGAATGGGCACACACGAGGATGAGCGATCAGTATTATTATTGCTATTTCTTTTTATAGTATGTTATAGATATAGGGATTGATATATACATGTATACATGTAGGATCACGTGTGTGTATGCTACATATATATGTATAATACCTATTTGTAACATCATTATTATTATTATTGTTAATGGCAATAGTGTTGTCATTATAATTTTTGTTGTTTGATGTCCTTGTATATTTCTAATGGTTGTACTCTGTATTCCCCTACACTTTGTTGTCTCCTTCCCACTGTTATTATTAGTCTTATTATCACTTCTGTTAACCTTTGTGTGTTTTTTTTTCTTTTCTTTATTTTTATTTTTTTCTTTCTTTTTTATTTATTATAATTTTGTTTTATTATTATTATTTTTTGTTTTTTTCTCCCCTCTCTCCCCATGGTAATTAATGTCTGTTATTGTTAAGATTGTTGTTTCTGTGTCCTCCTCCGCCCCCCCCCACCCTTTTTTTCTTTTCTTTTCTTTTCTTTTCTTTCTGGAGTTCAGAGTGGCCACAATCTTCATACTGTACCTTTAATTTAATTGCATGGGGGGTAGAGCTGAGCGATATATCGATTT
>JAODLD010000354.1:0-12191 GCA_026781065.1 Mormyrops boulengeri | reverse complement strand
TATTTTTGTATTTTTTCTATTTTATTCACACCACACTTTACAAACCACCTGGTGCAACAAGACTTCAGGAGTGACCACGGCCAAAACAACAAACAAAAAACCACCTACCGAATGGTCCCCAAAGCTAACCTAATCCTAAGTACAACGAAACAAGTGGAAACAAAAAAACAATTCCAGCACCTGACTCCTAACCAAACAAACAATAAACCAACACGCACTTTGCAGAAACAAAAATGGTAGTCACTCTCTACGCACCGATCCAACACATGCAAACATACACACAGTCCGAAAACACAGTGTCCGAGGGGGGCGAGCAAAACAGTAAATCAGTAACCGGGCGAGAGATCGAAACCAAAAAAGTAATTTAACCAAAGCAAAAGTATAGAAAGGGGCAAGGCGAAAAATCAGAAATCCAATAAAGTATTCAAGACAATTGTTTTTTCCACAGAGTAGTCTTTTAGAATACGTTTCCCTCATTAATATTATTTTTTGTAGCAGCTGAGAAGCAACGGTGAATTTTAAGTTGGCCCGGTGACCGAATGATATTAGCAACATTCTCAAGCTTCATTTTTGGCAAAATCTGTGAAAAATACGAAAGATGCAATATTTTTTGTTTTTTGATTTTATAGGCTTGGCCCAACTGAGGATCAATTAAGTAGGCCAATTGCAAGGACCCACACGCAGGTTTTTGAAAGTTATATTCTTTCATCAATTCCTTATTTATTTTTTTGAGGTGCTGAAGTTTCCACCAATAACTTTGGTTCCTGAATAACTGGGCCTTATTTCTTTTAACATGTTCTGGAGATTTCTGTGAGTTCCTTTAGGATGACATACACTTATGCAGTGCAAAATCACATAATCTTCCTTATAAACAGTGAATAAAATGTGTATGTCCCTTTATCTCTCTGTCACCAGAATGGCAACGTTACTGTCATCTGACCAGATCACATTCCATTTTTCTTTTCTTTCTTTTATTTTATTATTATAGTCTATAGTAGCCTGCCCCTTTCTTAAGAGAATAATGTCAGGGCATAATTTTGCAAGGTCGCTATTTCTTGGCAGGTCATGCACTGTGGAAGAAAAAATCTTAAGTTCTCGGGTTTTTAGATCAAGGATGAGTGAAACAGACCGATGATCCCATATGTAGTATTTGTTGATTCTGCAGTCTTGGACCAGCTTCCATTTGTCAGCATTAATGAAGAGGTAGTCTAACCTGCTGTAACACTCTGCAGTTTTGTCCGTATATTTATGTGTACTGTTTTACATCAGGGTGTTTCTCTCTCCAGGCATCTATAAGTTTATGTTCATCCAAGAAAGAATTCAGCTCCTTCCTTATTCTGTTATGATAATAATTGTTGGATGTACTCGTTCTGTCTTTCTCTTCATCAAGTGCAGTGTTGAAGTCCCCCACCAACCACAAGGATATCAGTGTACAATGGCTTTATTTTTTCAGACAGTTTCTTGAGAAGTCCTTTTTCATCATGGTGGTGATACACACTTACAAAAGTGCAAAATGTTCCTGATATCCAGCAACTCACAATCACATAATGACCGCTTTCATCAACAATTTAAAAAAAACACCAGAAGTCTCTTTTTTTATTCAGCAGAATTGCAGCTCCTTTGAACTGTTTTGAGAAAAACTCCTACAGTTGTAAGAATGTTAAGTATGTTTCATGATATGTGCCAAGTGTAACGCCCCCCTTCGGCCCCTGTGAGGTCGAACACTGTACTAATACTAAATACGGGGGCCCGGGATTTGTTCGTCCTCTACCTTTGCGCTGCGATCCCGTCAGAGCCTGTGCCCAGCTAGCATAGGCTATGCCCGGTGCGGTCTTCTTCCCAGCAATACACAATGACGCAGTTAACTTTAAAACATTTACTACGTGACACTAATCGACACAAATACTACATTAGCACATATACAGAACGAGCAACATATATACAACAACCCTCGGTTAGTCCATCAGAACCTAAATATGCTGGAAATAAAAGTAAAGGATCGTGGCAGTCCTCTCCGATGCTGGGGTCCGGTGTGGCCACAAATGGACCGGCCGCTTCTCTCCGAGGCGCAAGCAAAGGAAACAAAATAAGCCTACCCATCCACCTCTGTCCAGCCTACTCCTAATTCTGGAGTCAGGCAATACTTTTCCTTCTCCCCTAGGGCCGAATCTGCTCTCCTTCTTTCCGTGGGCTGCGGCGGCGGTTCTCCATGCTCCACAGCTCGCTGTGAGTTCCTCACAAAACGTGCAGTCCTGCGTTCTCAACTCCCAGTGGGCATCTCCTTCTTTCCGTGGGCTGCACCAGCGTCTTCGCCCCTCTCCACTCCATACCTCAAAAGTTCTAGATCTCCTGGAAGGGGTCTTGTCTGCCAGCAGCAGGGGAATGTTTTAAATATATTAGTTTTACTTACACAAAATTTTTCTGAGGGCAGAATGAAAAATGATTGGTTCAGAGAGAAAACCAATCAGACTGTAGAGGAGGTGGGTCTAAGCAACTAGGGGAGGCGGGACCAAGACTTCTGCTTGGTTGGTCCCACTTCCTCTAGTTGCTTGGACCCACCTGCTCTGCCCTCAGGACATTTTTGTGTAAAACTCCCATGAACTGTGTGTGTGTCTGTGTTTTGGTAGAGTTAGCCCTATGTTTGCGCCGCTCTAATATCAAGGGATGGACAGGGTGGTGAGCCCATCTTCCTTATTACTGTTGGGCTGTATTACTAGATTCCACTGTCATGTGCAGTGGTCTGATGTCCTGATTGAAGTGCACTCATGTGTATCTGGAATTTATTGAGTGTGTAGCGTTCTGTCCAGCGCTGTGACTGTCCCTGAGACTGAGTGGGTGCCATATGGTGGGACTTGTAAATGTTTAAGGAAACAAAAGGAATTGATTCTTTGTATCCGGTTGTAGGTTGTGTTTACGAGTAATAACCTATGGAGTAATTAGTAACATTGCGGCAGCCAATATTCTGGGTTTATTGTAATAATATGAAACCATGAGAATGTGCCAAAATGCTGCAGAAAAAAATCTGTGGAAAAAATCTCTCACACAAAGCAATTTAGCGACCTTAGTAGAGCGTACAGACCGATATATTACAGTACATTTTACGTAGTTTAGTACACCCGTGTTCCTATGTTTTCAGAGAGTAAGTACAGCTTAGCAGTCTTGTTACCAGTGTTCTCGTCTATGCTGTGGTCTGCTGGGGAGTCAGCATTAAGAAGAGGTCTGCTGGACTGGCTGCTGAGGAGAGCTGGCCATGTGGTCGGCATGGAGCTGGATCTCCTCATGTCAGCGGCGGAAAAAAGGGACTCTGAATGACTCTGATTGCTGTCCGTCATGGACAATGTCAGCGTGGACCTACACAGCACATTCAATAAAGTATCTGTCTATCTAAACTATTTAGCGATTTGTCCCAGATTTTACTATAAATCTATCTATCCATTTAAATACAAGACAGAATGTTTCTTGTGTAGATTTTTTTTTGAGTTTTTGAGATGTATAGTTTTTTCAACATACTCTGTATTACTGTGTTGCTGTATTGAAAAAGTATATCATTTATTACTGGATCCAGTTGCAGTAACATGTCAGATATCGCCAGATATTGAATTGCTACCTTGCAAAATCGAGACTGAATCATATCCTGGCAAAGCTTACAATTTACATGCCTAATAAAAATGTTTACGCCTCTTACCTGTTTGTTCAGGGATGTCACTTGTTCACCCTCCCAAATTTCACTTGGTATGATGTGTGTCCAAGCGAGTTAAGACTCTGTGGTTAGGACTGGGAGGTTGCAGATTCAAATCTTTTAGAGTGACTTCACTGCTTAGCCCTTAACTGCTGCTTACTAGAGCTGCACGATTTATCGATTTCAAATCGAAATCGCGATTTGAAACAACGCCATTAGCAAGTCGCAAAGTCTGCGATTTAGGACATACATTATACAGCACGTCGCACCCAGGGTTTAAAACTGTTTCGAGAATAGTTTTACAAATCCGTGCGTGAGAGTCTGAAAGAGTTTGCAACCCTGAACGCGAACATTTTTTTTTGTTTCACCTGAATTGATTTGTATAGAAAGTAACGGTATACAGTTGTTAAAAAGCGGGAACTTCAACCAACATGAAATCACCAATAATTAAACTACTTCTATTTATTCGACATTTTATAAAATGCATACTACGTTTAAAAATTTCCAGCTTTACCGTTTGGGGAAAGAACAGCCACTCTATTATGAACATTATGGCTTTTTGAGTGTTAGATTGGCTGCTGTTATTAACAATAATAACACATTAGCGCAAACAAAAGGGCTGCATACACCGACGTAGTTCTTGCTTGTTCATTGGCGTGGGGAAAGGCGGTTCTAGTGTTATTACTGGGGTAATCAGCGTTACCTGCAAGGTCGCTATTTTTCTTTTTGCTGCAGTTGTTTTCATTATTACTTTATTTAACTTAACACACCACATCTTTAAATTTTCATCCTTGCATTAGAATATATAGACCAGTTAATATTTTGATGGTATCTCATGCTGCGTCATATGTTATAAAATTACTACACATTGAATATTGAACTGAAGCTTGACATAATTTTTTTTTTTATCGTAAATCAAATCGTAATCGCAATGTCTGTCAGATAAATCGCGATTAGATATTTTAAAATCGTGCAGCCCTATTGCTTACTGAACTGTATGTTATTTTGGATGAAAACATCCATAAAATAAATAAAAGGATATGTCGACAGAAAAGGTTGTAAAAAATATGAAGTGCAAGAAAATAGAGACAGTAATTTACTTTTGCAAATTACGTGTTTTTTGAGAAAATATTACCATTCCTCTCTACTGGATGTTAACTCAAACTATGAGCTTCAGACAAAAAGTGACTGAAACCGCTGGTCTTGGGTTTTTATCGGTTTGTCATGATGTTGTTCACTCAGTCCCCACCTCCTACTCCTCCTTTTCTCCGCCTACTTTTTCCTTTGGTCGGTAGTTTTGAAGAATACATATGTTGTCAATAATCCTTTCCATTTTGATGTATTAATTAAGGACGACATCCAGAGCAAAAGAGGAGGACCTATCGCTGTTTGCTGGGCGTGTCACTGACTTTCCCGACTTCCCATTTTGTACATAAAAGTGAAAGTAATTTAAAGGTGGCGTCTCCATTTTGTCAAGAAACACGAATAAAATTCTGGAATAATTTAAAGACACTTTGTATTGCAAGGTAAGATTATATAGTAACAACTTCACATTCGCGCATTTGACATTCGCGGTCCTTGTTATTCGCCGTGAACAATTAAATGGGAATGATTCGAAATCTGCGGAAAGATACGCAACTGCTGATAAGAAGCTTTTAACCTGGGAAGGTAATGCCTTGTTTGCACAATACGTGTCAATGGAAGAGTACCAGGTTCAGAGGGCATTAAGTAAAAAAAAAAAAAAAAACTTAAGTGAAATATCTTCAAATAATAATAATATCTGAGATATCAAACATACCATACAACTCAGATTCCGAATTTAATGAATTTTATTTAAAAGAACAGTTTAGTTCCAAAGTCAGTGGCGGCGTCACCAAAAGCATTCGAACTGTTAGCATTTTCTTATTAATGAATTGCTGAAAACATCCATGGAGCCCCTGACTTAGCGGCCACGCTGCCCTGTACAGTATTCCGTCAAAATAACGCCCTATTTTAGGTGGCACGGATCCTGCGAATAAGCGTTTACCTTCCTTACCTTACCCAAAGAATACCCGTTCTTAATGGAATACAGTTGTAGTGAATTACATTAAGATGCTCATCTTCAAATTTTAGGTAGGTTTGTATTGGAAAAATCTTCATAAAACCGTACAGAAATAAAATGCACGCAGTCTTTGCTTCTTATTCAAAGCTTTTCTTTACTTAACGTGGCTGCAGCCCGCAATACCTTTTTACCTCAATCAGTTTTTTTTATTAAGCCAAGAGGATATTTGCATCGCACTTAACTTAAACAACCTTCACTACAATTAACATCGCCATCTACAGACGACTCAGTATACATTTAAACTCAACTAATACTATGTACATACATATGTAGTTGTTACACTAAATACAAACTGTATAACAACAGTTTGTAACATTATTATTGGACTATCGATGTTCACTCTGTTCAGCTGTAAACACCTCCACTTCCCTCAAACTGACTGATTTAACGCGTCTGTATATAAATGACCGTGCGCGTGGTTATGATTCTCCGAACCCCCAGAATCATGGGTATTCATTCATTCATACATTCATTGGATGCAACAATAATTAATTACATTAAAACCGAAGCCATGCAGCACTGGCATGCTTTTACTGAATCATTAAGAATAATAAATACAAATTCAGGGTCACCGACAGACGATTATGAAAGCCGATTGCGTCAAGCCGTCTTATTTCATGCCGTCTTACCTTTTTTCAAGGTGATTATTATGTAATTTTCCAAAATTTATCAAGGACAAAAACAATTTATCAATATAATAAATACAAATTGAACTAAATAAAAGCAAAAAAAAAATCCATGTTACTCATTCCAGCAAATTGTTGCAGCCTGATCTTTTAAATGATCTCTGATCCAAGGATGAATTACATAACAACCCAAAATTCATGTCTTAGCTATAAAACTTGGTGAAATGATTTCAGTTCATGTATCAGTACTTTTTTAACATGGACCACGCCTACCTCATTAATCTCGTGTGGAATCCTTCCGTTTTACTAGCTGTTCCACGTTTCCTGCCTGTAGTCTTGTGTATATCAGTCCACGTCTCCGTCTATTTCCCAGATCCGTCACTGATGTTGTCCACCTGCATTTCCTTAATTTCCGTCTCCGTGGTCCTGCTTCCCCGACCGCTCATGCACCGGTCATCACAGAATGATGGATCTCCACGAAGATTCACCGCAGCAGACTGAGGATGATCGTATCAGTCTGCTGCATGAGGTGATATACTGGCTGGATCTACCCGAGGTCCAGGAGGACCCCAAGGCACTGGATCTGGCCAGCCAGAGCGGGACCCTATTGCAAATGATGTCTCCATCCGGGAATGCGCATCTAGTCAGCGAGGTGCATAACAGTCTCCGGCAATTGGTGGAGAGGGTGACTGAGAGAAGGCTCCAGCAGATGTCGCTCAGCAGCGAGCAGGGCTCAGAGCCGCTGGCTCTCTCCGGGGTGACACAACCCCCGCTATCTGCCAGAAGCCGGAGGAAAAAGAAGAGGCAGAAAGAGCAGAGACAAAAGGAAGAACCGGCTATCTTCCTCCGTGCCATCTCTCTTGCTGCTCCTCTCCCCACTGGAGATCGGGATGAACCCCTCTTGATCCGGAACCCGGCGGTGTTCACCCCTGACATCGCCGCCGCCGCGTCCCTCACCCAAGTACCCAAAGCCCACATCGCTGACATGTAAATGCTTGTTTCAGCCGTTTGACCTTTCCCTGGGTTCCATTTTGGATGTGATCCCCTGGGTATCTAAGGCCCTTCAAGGGAGAACGCCTAGAGTTGGAGCGTTACTCCTGGCCCCAGTATCTGATGGTCCTGACCCGTCTGTAGGTCCTGACCTGTTTGTAGTCCCTCATCTGCCTGTCCTGCCTGTTGCTGCCTCGCCTGTGAACAACGCCCATCTGTCTTTTGCTGCCTCGCCTGCGCACGACGCCCGTCTGCCTGTTGCTGCCTCCCCTGCACACGACTCCAGTCACGGCGGCAGACGCACAGCTCTGCGGGCTCCCAGTCCCAGCGGCTGTATCGCCGTCCTCGGAGGCCCCTGCTGCGTCACTGCTCGGCAAAGCCCCAGTCCCGGCGGCCGCGACACCGCCCTCCGAGGCACCTGCTATGCCGCCACCTGAGGTTCCGCCCACGCCTCCTGCTATGCCTGAGGT
Source organism: Mormyrops boulengeri (assembly GCA_026781065.1). Classification (NCBI taxonomy): domain Eukaryota; kingdom Metazoa; phylum Chordata; class Actinopteri; order Osteoglossiformes; family Mormyridae; genus Mormyrops; species Mormyrops boulengeri. The sequence goes on along the minus strand of JAODLD010000354.1, from coordinate 4,325 downwards.
CCCAACTCCAGAGGCTCCAGTGCCGGTGGCTGCTGCAGGACCCTCCGAGGCTCCTGCCCAACCTGACCCTGACATACCTAGCCTGCCCATGACTGTTGTTACTGACCTGCCCACGCCTGTTTTGCCTGTTCTGCCTGACCCGTTTGTTCCCAACCTGCTTGTCCCGGTGGCCGATGCTCCGGCCCCTGCGGTTCCAGTCCTGCCAATAGCCGCACCACCTTGCTGGGCTCCAGTCCCGGCCGCTGCGTCGCTGCCCTCTGGGGTTCCTGCTGCTCCTGCTTCGCCCGAGGCTCCTGCTGCGTCGACGCCTCCGCAGCCGCCCACCAAGGTTTCTACGCCTCCGCCGCCTGAGGTTCCTACGCCTCCGCCGCCCGAGGAGCCCGACCGGCCTGAGACCCCTGCTGCGGCCCTGCCGCCTGCTTCGCTCAAGGTCCCGGCTCCGCCCGTCTCTGCTCCACCCCTCCCTGATCAGGCCACTGTACCTCCTGCTCCAGTCCCCCAGTACCTGTCCCAGCTCCCGCACTACCTGCTTCCAGGGCTCAAGGCCCTGTCCCCGAGGAGGTCCCGGAGTATGTGACCATTGCTCCCCCTCCCTTGATTGAAGGAGAGGAGGAGCTCGAATGGGACCCCTCGGGGATTTCCCTGATGGCCCCACGGGACCCCTCCAGAGAACTGACCCCTCCACCATCACCCCAGTGTGGTGGATCTCAGCTAGGTCCCCGCCTTTCTGTGTCGCAAAAGGGGAGAGGACATAGGTGCAGGGACCGGGTCCCGCCCGCCCTGCCCCCTGGCTCGCCCTCTCTCACCTTGATTAGCTACATCAAAAGTCTTGGGGTAGTTTACAAAACCCTGCAGACTATTTACAAGGTAATAAAACTGTTACATACATTTACATATATTTAAATCAATTGAAAATCTCACTCCAGCCAGTTGAGAAAGTTTGGAACCTAAATTATTATTCAATTTGTAGTTGCGCGAGCTGCATATTTCGGAAATATTACACATCACTTGGTCTGTATCAATGCACGTATTTGTCGTGTACTGTTAATATTTTACATGCATTTTGTATTTTCAAATAAACTACTGTGATTTTAATAAATTTAATCACACCAGAATTTTGTATTTTTTGTTACATTTTATGTATTTGTGCCCATCTCTGTGTAAGATCAATGTAAAGTACTTAGTTCTAGATATTATGTATGTATCTATTTTTCGTTTGTGTTCACAGAGGACCCAGCAGGAGTCATCAGGTCTGGATTGGCACAAAAATGGAGGGAACTGCTTCTGAGATGAGTCGCTCTATGAAGTGTAAGAGGGGAGGAGCTGTTTCTGAAATGAGCCCTTCTGTGACTAAAAGAAAGAGAACTGGGAGGTAAGACAGAACAAGTGTGTCTTTGAACATTTTTACAAGTAGCCACAAAAAAAAACCTTCCAGAATTTTTGGAAGAGTTAGTAATTACTGAGTGTCATTTTTAACTTAATGCATTTCCTCGAGACTTCAGTGATTCAGGGGTAGATGTTTTATATTAATCATTTGTTATTCATTCACACCCATGGCAAAATAATGACGATGACAGGCTGGAAAAACCAGTAATTCCATGCAGGTCCTGATCAACACACAGTTATGAAGAAATACTTTCCATTAAATGCAGGCTGCAGGGAGTGCTGACTGGAGGCAGGCGGGCCATCTACCGTAAGTATGTTTTAAGAATGTCTTCTCTCTGAACCATTAATTTTTGATTCTGCCCTCAGAACAACTTTGTGTAAGTAAAACTCCCAGATCCAAATTAATATATCTAAAAACATTCCACTGCTTCTGGCAGACAAGTCCCCTCCCAGGAGATCAAGAACATTAGAGGATCTCCCAAGGAATACTGTCAGGGTCAGCACCCGTGTGTCCCAGTCTTTTCTGTCTTCCCCTGTTGTCAGTCTGTAGTTTTTCCCAAGAAACAACAAGCTGAGCGTGCTGCTACCTGTTAACCCCTCTGTTATGTGTTTGAATCCTGCCTCTGTTTCACTTGTAGGAGTTTTTCTAGTTCTTGTGTTTGGTGATTTGTATTTGGTTTTGGTTTCGTTCTTTGTGTCCCTGCTTGTGTTTTTACCTGTCTGTAATTCCCCAGTGTTTGATTCTGTTTCCCTGTTCCTTGGTTAGTTCTTAGTTTCCCTGTTTAATTTGTTTAATCTGTGGCCTGTTATCCTCAGTCTTTGTTAATTAGTCTCACCTGCCCTGTGTTAGTCTTGTTACTCAGTTTTAGGTTCAGTATTTAAGTCCCTGGTTCTGTTCAGTTCCCCAGTGGTTCGTTGTTGATTGTGCTGATTTTGATTCTTGTATGTTGGATATTGGATATTGCTTGATGTTTACCTGCCTACCTGCCCCGTTTTTGTGATTAGTCTTGTTTATTTCCATTTACTTTTGACCCCTCATGATCCTTTGTTTTTGTTAGTGTTTTCTTGTGTTTTTAGTTCATTTAATAAACCCCGTTTTGTAATGTGAGCCGCAAGTAGGTAGTCCACCATTTCTGCCTGCATGATGCCACGCACACGCACCAAGTCCGTCCAAGTCCGTGACAAATACATTCTCCTGACATCTAGATGTGTTGTATAATAATGTCAACCGCCAATTATTAATAAGCCAGATCCCTAGAGATCCTATGGAAACCCTACTCTCTAATGCCAGTACCTAAGACAGCGCACCCAAGGGAGCTGAATGACAACAACACAGTGGCACTGACCTCACGGATAATGAAGACTCTGGAAAGGCTTATCTGGGCCCATATCAAAGCCCTTGTGAATCCTTCTATGTACCCTCTGCAGTTTGTCTATCAGCAGCGTACTGGGGTGGAGGACACAGTCATTTGCATGCTGCACAGATCCATGTCCCACCTGGAAAAATGGGCAGCATTGTGAGAATCATGTGTTTTTGATTCCTCCAGTGTTTTCAACACTATCCAACCATCACTGCTGTAGAAGAAAATGGAGAGGATGTGGGTGAATCAGCACCTTGTATCCTGGACTATCGACTACCTCACCAACAGACCACAGAGTGATAGAACACTGTAATGTATGTCTAATACAGTGTTATGCAGTGCAGGTGCTCCACAGGAAACAGTGCTGGCTCCATTTAGGTTCACCTTATACAGTGTAGACTTTGCATACAACATGAACAGTTGTCATATTCAGAATTTCTCAGATGATACAACAATTGTCAGCTGTACTGATGGTGATGAGCACAGATACTCATCAATGACTTTGCATGGTGGTGCCAGAAAATCTGGTGTTTTATTGGTGTTTCCTGGAGCTTTTTGGTTGAATTCCTCTTGTGTTTAGTTATAGCCCCTTCAGTTCTTGTTTAATCTTCTGTATTTCTGTTGACCCCTCATGGTTCCTTTTGATTTTGCTAGTCTGCCTGTTTTCAATAAAGCCCCATGTTGCAATCAAGCAGCACCGTGGACTGTTCTTCTCATTAAGCCACATCATAACAGAAACATATTCAGATTACTCTCTGAGGTAGGGATGGAGATGGGCGCGGCATGATTAATGCCATGGTTATTTTGAAGCTTTGTGGAGCAACCAGGGAGGAACAAAGAGTCAGTCGAGCCCATTTACATCAATGGCAAAATAATGACAATGACAGGCTGGAAAAAACAGGGATTCCATGCAGGTCCTGATCAACACACAGATAAGAACATTCTGGACCTCAAATCAGGTCAGGTCAGGTCAGGTCAGGTTGGGGAACATGTCATACAGCAAGACAGGGAGCACCAGGACTGTAAAGACTTGGACCTTTGTCCTCTTCCACAGGTATCAGGAGTGCCACACACCTCTTTCCAACAACCTCATGACCCCCCATGCCCTCCCGATCCATTTGCTGACTTCATAGAAAGAGTCACCAGAGACATAAATGTTGCTGCCGAGGTAAATGAATCTCTCAACGAGGTCAACATTCTCCCCGCAGACAGACACACTACTGATGGCTGTGCCTAAGAAGTCATTAAAGGCCTTGATCTTGGTTTTTATTCAGGACACTCCCAATTCCAGACTGCTCCGGTCACTGATAGGCAAACAAGTGATCACGGATACGGTTAACCCTCTGGGGTCTAGTGGTAGGGAACACACATTCACTGACTGGGGCATGATCACACATTTCTTTCAATATCATAAACATAATTCATGGCAAATAAATTATTTCTTATATATTTGTTTTGCCATTACACTCATCTTTATTTTAATGTACTTTCTAAATATGTCAAGTTTGTAATTTGACATCAAAGTATACACATTGCAAAATGCAGTTTGGAACAATTGCAGAAACATTATAAAAGTAC
>JAODLD010000353.1:0-12200 GCA_026781065.1 Mormyrops boulengeri | reverse complement strand
TGAACCCTGCGGTACCCCACTATGAACGCAGGCCCACTGTGACATTGTGCCTCTAATAACTACTCGCTGCTTCCTATTTTATCCCGCCACGGAGTATCAGAGCTCCGTTTTGCCAAAGGCCATTCCACCAATGGGCTTTGATCTTGGCCTCGGTACTGTCCTGCTCTGCCTCTGCAATGAATACACTTCTCTGCTTTTGTTCGGAGCATATTCATTATGGCAATCTAACATTCCCTTAAATTTTGATGGAGATGTTTGCCATTTAAGGAAGTTCAGCAGCATTCTAATGCAACTGTTTGGACAACATAGAGGTAGACGGGCAGTAAATGTCTGATGGGCTACAGGTTAAATCTCAGTCAGGGGCACTGCTGTTGTACCATTAGTGGTTTACTGAAAAAAACAGCAAGACAAATACAGTTGGTTACTTTTGTGCATAATTAATGAAGCTCTCTCCATCCTTTTTATACAGTTGGGTTTTGGTGGTAAAATCTAGCTGTTGTCTTCATTATAATTAATAAATGTAGATATGAAATTCTGCTGCTTCTCATAAATTTAATTCCATGCCTTTCTGCCAGCAGCCCAAGCAGGACAACTGCAGAGTCCAGACAGGCAGCTCAGAATCAACCTGTGAATCCTGTCAGCTCCACAGGTGAGTGAACGTGTCCTTGTATGCTCTCTGCCTACCAGTTTCCCCTACATGCTGCTTTTTCCCCTCCCTATAGCTGCAGGTTTTTTTAATAGGGCGTTCTTAAAATGCGTGTACTGAAAATCCTTTTCATCAAAAGGGAAATTACTATAATTCAATTAAACCTACATTAATGAGGTAGGAACTCTTTGAAGCTGAACTCTGGCGGCTGACATATAATACGCCTACAAGAGTGTGGCCTAAAACCAGTTGGCAAGTTTTTGTATTATAGCCAAGACGGAGAACAAATTTTAAGAAATGGAGGTGGCGCAAACAGAGAGAGGGAGATTTCTGAAGGAGCAATGGGCCTTCCCAGAATGCTCAGCGACGGTGAGGTCGTCTTGTTCTGAGCATCTCCAGCCTCCCATCACTGGAACCCTATTGCCCATTTTGACTCTGCAGCATTGGTCATCCTTCTGGCTTTTTAAGTAGCTTACGCAGGCCGCCCCAACTGCTACACGGTGCTGCTGGTCGACTATTTGTTAATTTTTTATTATTTCCACTTCACTGCGTCTAAGAAAATCCCAGACTTCCTGATAAGTAAACCGTTATTTGTATGGCCCATAGAATTTGAGACATCCAGACTGAGAAACCGCTTCTATCCAGCCGCAGTCAGACTGTTAAACTGCTCCACCACCCAAGTACATTTCGCACTATAATTACTTGCCCTGATGTCACTCTGTCACTTACCCTTGCAATTGCACCGATCACTTGTAGTCGCTGCTGCCATATAATTGTGCAATATTGTACATAACTTTTTAATTCTTTACTTCAGAGGTTTTCTCTTAGCTCATTTCATTTTCCAGTTCAGATATTTTGTTTTAGTATTTTACTATTTATTTAATCTATTTATTGTTTAGTAGCACGCTGCACGCACCGAGACCTGAGAAACTGTTTCGTTCTAATCATGTCAAGTGGTTTGAATGACAATAAAGCTGATTCTGATTCTGAGGAGCCCACGTTTAACTTAAGTTTCCAAAAAAATTCTACATATGAATCCTCAAATGGAGACTTGTCTAGAGGAACGTCATTTGTTTTGCAGGAGTTGTTGACAAATTTAAAAATTGATTTTTCACTGTTTAAGGATTGTAGTATTTACAGAACCAATGGAAATGATTCTCCCCTTGTAGATGCCTGGCAAGAGATGTGAAATGGTTTGCTCTGCTCCATGCATGCAGGTCTAGAAATGTTCCTACAGCTTTTGGATTTAATTTCTCTTCTAAATGGTCCTAAGCAGACCTTGTTCGAGTGTGTTGTGCACTCTTTAAATTTGTGATTTTTCTCACCCCTAGCCTGTCCAAATGAGTCCAAATCCTCCTCAACCACAAGCCTACTTGCCTCCAGTGCAACAGTTCCAGCACCTGTCGTCTCACTCGTCACAACATCAGCAGGCTCCAGTACCACTGCATCTGCCTCTAACTCGCCAACCGTTACTTCCCAAAACCAGCCGGGAGCACTGATTGTGAAAGCCGCTCCAGCAAGCGGGATTGTGCCCCAAAGTACCCCTGGATCTGCACCTCATGCAGTTCCCCTGCAGCCCCTGCTCATACAACTCCCCCTGACAGTCACTAATGCCCAGGGCGGGGCCATGGTGGCCAACCACAGCACTGGTGTAGAACTCTTCCCTGTCACATCCCTGGCAGCAGTGAGCACCACCAAAACAAAGACGACCACTACTTTCATTCTCCAGAAGAGTGCCCCGCCCACCTCTGTGCCGCCCCTGACCCCGATACCGTCGATCGCAGTCGCCCGGGCTGTTCCACCCGGGGGGGGTGGAATTGTGAGCACGCCAGCCTCTGGTGTGTCCGTCTCCTCCGTGCGCACGCCTACGCAGGCCATCTCTGTGGTGGGGGTGACCTCGTCGTCGTTTGCGTCCTCTGGGCCAGCCGCCACCGGAGGTCAGTCTACCGGGTCGGCTGCTTCGGGGCCGACGATGGCCTCAAAAACAGGTACGCATATGTGACAACGATGTTAAATGGTGCTGAAATTTAGGGCCAGACTCTCTACTTTTTTTTTAACACACCAAATAACACGCTTAAGCAGTTATCGGTGCCCCATTTCCCCATTACTTGAAGGACAACATTAAAAATATTGTAGTAGTTTTATTGTTATGAGCCACCAGTGATCGTTTCAGTTAATTCAACATTTACCTGAAGTGGTTATTTTTCTTTATTATTTCTTTATTGAAAGCCTTCAACCGTGCTCCCTTAAACCCCTTTTGTCACCCGGAATAAAACCTTTGTCCTCTTAAAAAATTTCTGAAAAATTATTGTAATTATTATAGTCCTGTAATATTGTTTGTGCGCAGTGACTTGACGTTAGACAGAAGCCCAAAACCATACATTGTGAGGTAAAACCAGAATCTGGTCTAGGAGCTAGGGTCAAGGAGATATGAAGTTTCTAGCTCATACCTGGGCAAAAGCCAAAAAAAGGTTTTATGCTCAAGTCTATAAAGAGCTTGAAAATAACACTTAAAAATTATTACCTGTTGACATGATGAAATGTAAGTTTGTGAAGATTGCTAATTTTTTTATGCTTTCACGGTTTTTTCAGTTGGACAAACAGTTAAAAAAAAATAGTGTGGGGGGGCTGGGTGTTGGATGACTGTATCACTTATCCCAACATTTTTTAATTAAAATATTGCATATTCATTTTTTTTTAGATATTGCAGCTTAAGCTTGACATTTATGGAGGAAGAAAAAGACATTATCAAGGGGGGTAGTACTGTAATAAGTCTGAGTTAACAGTGATATAGCAGGTCTTTAAATCAGATTAAAGGAGAACGCACAGGCCTGCCAAGTGTGCTTAAAACCATTTGTTTTCCTATAGGGCATGACGGAAAGGAGGTTAAATTCTTTAAATCATTTGGCTGGTGTTGGACTTTTTTTGATTAAAAATTTGGTTGAACGTTTTGCTTTTCTGGAGCCTTGAGGTCTGGAAATATAAGGCCCTGTCAAGACTGTCTTAAAAAAAAGTTTATTTTATAGGTGTGGACTGGACTCAACATTTTTATGAGAGTATATGTCATATGAAACCGTAACAAAGGGGGGGAATCGCATCGAAGGGGGGCCCTGGGGTCTCTCGGCGGGGCCCTGGGGTCTCTCCCCGGTGCCTCTGCAATGCAGAGTGTCTTCATACATCTGTTTTTTCCCGCCAGATAATCAGCCCTCCAGCTCCAGCGCAAAGACACCTGTTCAGGTAAGGGTCAATTCTATTGGTCAGACTTGCTTTGCCATCCTTCGGTGTCGCCCTTTCATCTTTTGAAAGATTTTGTAAGCATGGGCACTAGTGGGCTTACAGAAGTGTCACTGCTAAGCCAACATTAAGACCTTGTAGCTCAGGGTAGGGAAATCACCACTCTGGTGTCAACAAGAGTGTTGATCACCGCAGCAGAGTGCAGTGAGTACCCACGAGAGCGACTGAATCCCCAGGGTCACCCTCTCCCTCATCTTTACCTTGAATTTCCAAGTGTTTTTTGAGGAAGAAGTGTTTATGGCAAGTAGAATCCACCCATCTTTCATCCATAATTGCTTAACCAGTACAAGGTCAGAGTGAACCTATCATAGGAAGGTGGGTAGAAGCCAGAGGAAGCCTGTGTAAACACACTGAGAATTTGCAACCTGCCAAACTAAAATAGTGGTATAATGTGCTTAACATGAATAGGTTCTGAGAAGCTAGGATGCTTGTGATGGAACGAAGAATTCAGGTGTTACACTTAAACTTTGATCTGACTGCAGCGAGCAAGAATACCGCACTGACAGAAATCTTATCTTATTAAATTTCGGAAGGAAAAAGGAGCCACTGGGCTCTCTCTAGATGAATATGTAGATAGAGTAATGGGAGCAGTCTGGAGTTTGATCCTTTCAACACCTGAATAGGAGACGATTCTTGCTGCTTCGAGTGGAGTATGAAGCACCTTGCTGGATGAGAGTCAGTTATTGTCTCTATTAGCCCATTTGGGACAGTTTTGTGGGAAAGACCAATAATGGGTAGATGATCTAACCCAGTATTTTTACTAGGAGCAAAAACATGACCGTCTGGAGGTCCCCGAGGACTGGGTTGAGAAACGCTGCTCTAGTCAAGTGCATTTGTCATAGCAGATCGAATGAATGAGTCCATTGTTCCAAACATCACTTTGGATAAGGAACCAAATAGCTAACCTAACCCTGAGATATCAGAGCAAGCACCTTTACTGCATCTGTCCTAACTCTAAGGAGACGTGGCATGGATTTTTGGAGCATGGGATGGTATTCCAGTTAAAATTAATCTTTTGTTTTTGACTACTGTCTGCCTTTCTTTGACGGAACCTATGAGAGCGTGTGAGGTCAGGGCCGTGTAAGGATCCAGGTGACAGCAGAACGTGACAGAGAGGAACAGGGGTACTTGGAATAGAAGACATCTTGCCGAGAACGTGGGACAGGTGGAACAAATCAGTATGAATAACCCTATTCACCTGACTCCCCCTCCAGAGACTCTAGGGGCCACTTACCCCCCAGCACTGTAGTTTTCTGAGCATATGTTTGAAATTAGTGGGCGCCAGGACACTGAAGGACATGTGCCAGGGAAAGCAGACGGACAATGGCGCTGCTGCTGATGGGGTCAGGCGTTTGGGGCCTTTGCGGTCCGTAGCCGCCAACATCTTGTGCTGTGAACAATACTTCAGATATGACCACTTTCCAACCAGCCTTCTGTAGTGACCTCTGTCTACATGAAAACCACCAGCATGTAGCCGTCGTCATCAGTGACCCGGACCCACAACTGGTTAGCGTGTTTCCCCATGTCAGGTTATTCCTTTACGTCCTTCATATTGCAGGCAAATGCACTTCTTAAGCAGAGGAATGTTAGACAGGCTTTGGCATTGGGGTCTCTGCTCTCTTGAGTTAAAGAAACAATTTCCTTCTGTTAATGGAAATTAGGCTTCGCCGTAGAACCCTAAGCATCTAGCTAGAGTCCACGTGAAATGGACGTGTTATGCTGAGGCTTGCTGTCATTGCATTTTCTTGCAGTGCAGAAACACTGTACTGCAGTGGAGTGCAAAGGGAACAATGCTGGTGGGGATGTAGGATATGGGGCTGATATGATGAGGGTTTGGAGCTACCTGAGATGTGCCTCTGGGCTGGCTCCATAGTCACTGGCCATTCTCTGACTCCCCTTACACTTCAAACTCAGTCTGTGGGCACTATTCAGTGAAAGGTTTTTTTGGGCACTATTCAGTGTCGGTTTTTTTTTAGTCACCAAAATCTAGGTTAATATATCTTGTAATAAAAAATAAATTAACTTTTTTTATGAATATATGCCTTTTCTCCTGTACATATAAACAGAACAAGCTATTTTTTCCAAATTCCTGTCCAGGGAGTGATATATTTAATATAAAAGAGCACATTCTAGTGTAGACTTCTTGTGGTGAGTGGGGCTGTTTTGTAGTAAATGTGTTAAACTCTTGGCCTGTATATTTTTATTTTAATATGAGGCACATTGAATTGTAGGACGAATGTCATTCGGCCTTGTACTTGAATATAGTCACTTAGTGCTTGTGCCCCACTTAGATGTGGTCTGCAACCACGTCCTGCTTCATATTTACCACTTTCTGTCATGTCTGATGGTTTGATAGAGGTATATACTCTGACCTCGACCCATTTGGTGAAATCTTGGTTTGACTCTCTCTTGTAGGTATCCCGCACCAACAGCTCGGGGGCAGTGATAGACCTGACCGAGGATGATGATGATGTACAAGGTGAGGAAGAGCACGTGGAGTGTTTCTTTGGTGCTCTCTAATGAATTCCCTGTCTCAGATTTTATATATTTTTTTTAAACCTCCCCTACATAGTGACGGGCGTGCAGAAGGGTCCCGTCCCATCCGGCCCTGCTGTGTCCTCCTCCTCGTCATCATCCTCATCTTCCTTCTCGTTTTCTCAGCGACCAGTCGGGGCTCCTCCCCCGCTCATCAGTGCCAACAACATGCACACCTCCCCCACTGGTAGGCCTCGCCCTGTGGCTCCATCCTCTCACACCCCCTTCCGTGCTGAGTGTCCCTGAACACTATGCCCCATGTCATGAACCAAGTTTCACCTTCACCCCCCAAGGAGGACACCAGATGACTGCATAGTATCTGTTTAAGTTCCCCTCAGTAATCGGTTAATTTGCTGTTTTAAGTGCATGTATAATATCAACATGCTACAGCTAAACACACAAATTAATCATTAACAAGGAGAAATGAGCAGATTCTGTGTCCAAATGAATCCAAGCAGATTCTGCTTTGCTTATATGAATTTGTACCATGCCAACCCCTCTGTGTATGAATGTTGGTTTACAGGCAAAGTTACATCCATGAGTAAAAATAAATATTAACATTTTGCATTCAAGCATTTTGGGAAAGAATACAAAGCAATTAATGGGAAAAGGCGTTTATGTTTTCTTTTTCTTCTTTGCATGTTTTCAGCTTGACATTAGCCTAACATGCTTGACCTTTCTGCCCCTTTCTTTAGGGGGTTTGCTGCGGTCCTCTCCTCAGACGGGCCAGCATTCCGTAGGGGGCTTGCAGGTGGCTGCTCTCCAGCGCTCCCTACAGGTGAGCCTGTTGCACTGCAGCTGAAATTTACTTGTTTAAGAGGGTGTCGGCAAGCTGTATGGAAACCACTTTAGCAGCTTACAGTTTTACATTCCTTAATTTAATATATTATGCCCTGCTGCGCACACATTATTATTATTATCATCATTATTATTATTATCGTTATTATTATTATTGTCAATCATGCCGATATATCCCTTTTCCTCCACACTAATAATTCCTTTTACGCCTTTTTTTGTTAAAGGCTCGTCTTGGTAATACCAGCTCCACGGCAGCACCCTCCCCTGTGAGCAGCTCTAACCCGCAGCCCTGCGCCCTGCCCCCCTTGCCGTCGCCGCCCCCGCCGCCGGCCCGCCTGCCCCCCGAGGCCCTGCACACCTCGCCCCCGCAGCAGCCACAGCTGAAGCTGGCGCGCGTGCAGAGCCAGAACGGCATCGTGCTGTCGTGGTGCGTGGCCGAGACAGACCGCGGCTGTGCTGCGGTGGACAGCTACCACCTGTATGCCTACCACCAAGATGGGGCAGCCTTGGCCGGCGGGCTGTCCCCGGCCTCGCACTGGAAGAAGATTGGCGAGGTGAAGGCACTGCCCCTGCCTATGGCCTGCACGCTCACCCAGTTCGTCTCCGGCTCCACGTACTACTTTGCTGTCCGCGCCAGAGACGTCTACGGCCGTTTCGGCCCATTCTGCGACCCCCAGTGCACTGACGTCATTGGTTCTTCTTCGTCCAGCTAAATGACTCTACGAGAGCAGCGGGGAAGAACGGATGGGTCCTCTGCTTGGAGGGGGGGGGGGGTTTCTTTAATAATTCAAGGCAAAGAAATGCAAGAGACAAGTTAATCGAAGGACATTCTACAGGTTCATTTGGTATCCGACTAGACGTTTTTCACCCGGAATGATTCAGGAAGTGTTGAGGATGCTTAAATATTTGGGTCCCAATGTGCCGCTCTGAAATTCGCACACAATGTACGTGTCTTAATTCCATTCAGTCACCGCTGCAGTTTCCCTTGTCTCCTATGTTTTATAAATAAAAGTCTTGAATATTTGTAAAAAGCATTACCGGAATTGCACAAAAACGCTCCACTACAGTATGTTCTACTTAGAAACTAAATGTATAAAGGTGTTATTTTTTATTTTTTGTCTGGTAACCAGACTTTATAGGACTGAAAATGAAAATAAAGATATTTAAAGAATACAGTTCTTGTTTTTTTGTGTAACCATTTAGCGTGATTATAATTTTTAAAATGTTTAATCAAGTATTTATCAGATCAGCAAATTTCCCACCCATCTACGTCTGGGAGGATGGGGTAGATGATGCAAACTCCCCACACACAGCTGAGATCTAAATCCCCCACAATGGATGTGTGAGGCAACAGTGCTACCAACTTATCAGAATCTCCAAATATGTAAAAATGGAGTTAGGCATGCCAAGGAACACAAGCACATACTACATAACCCTGACCAACACATTGAAGTGTTGAGTAATCATTTAAGATGGCCATAATTTAAATATATTTTTATTGCTTACCTTTCATTGTGAAGAGTATTTGATATTTAACAGATAGATATACACTCTCAGAAAAAAGGGTACAAATTTGTACCTTTGCTTGTCACTGGGGCTGTACCCTCAAGGGTCTGCAAATTGTACCCTTAGCTGTAGGTAATTGTACCTTTTAAGGTACAGAAATGGACTCTGAGGAACATTTCTGTACCATTGATGATACATTGATCCTGTTTGTACCTCCGGGATGTTCCTTAGAGTCCATTTCTTTACCTTAAACAGGTACAATTACCTATATATAGCTAAGGGTACCATTGGCAGACCCCTGAGGGTACAGCCCAAGTGACAAGCGAAGGTACAAATTTATATGTATGGCTGCATATGGAATGGAACGTAACGTGTCTGGGCCCCTGAATAGAGTTTATTGAATGGAATGTGATGTAAAATGGAAAACAGTCAAAATTTTAAATGGGAACATATGTGGATAAAAGTACTGGGCCACACCTCTCCGTTATTGAATTTAGGTGTTTCATTCAGACCCATTGCCACAGGTGTATAAAACCAAGCACTTCGCTATGCAGTTAGGTTTACAAAGAAAGGGTCCTTCTGATGAGCTCTGAATTCAAATGTGGCAATGTTATAGGCAGGGATGGACATAACAAACGCAAGTACGCGTTCACCTTTAAAAACGATCTGTGCGACAATCGATTGTTTGTAAATCGCAAATGCGTACGTATTTTATGTGCATTCGCGCTGCTATGGCAAGAAAATCCCTTGCATTTCAACCTGTATACCGCAAATGAAGTAGAGTTAGCATATAAAGATTAAGATGCAGTGTATTTTCTTTTCATATCAGCGCAAATGCACATAAAATAAGGACGCATTTACACTGTTACCACAATCGATTGTCGCACGTATCATATTTAAAGGTGAGTTCGTACTTGCGTACCAGTTATGTCCATCCCTGGTTATAGGATACCACCTCTGCAATAAGTCAATTTGTAAAATTTCTTCCTTGCTAGATATTCCACGATCACCTGTAAGTGGTATTATTGCAAATTGTTTCAGAACAACATAAACTCAGCCACAAAGCATCAGACCACGTGAAGTAACAGGGCGGCTTGGCTAATTGCTGAGGCACATAGTGCATAAAAGTCACCAATGCTCTGTTGACTAAATAACTTAAACTTCCAAACTTCCTCAGGCATTTACCTCAGCACATAAACTGTGTATTGGGAGCTTCATGGAACGGGCTTCCATGGCTGAGCTGCTGCATGCAAGCCTCACATCACCAAGTGCAGTGCGAAGCGTGGGATAGAGGTGTAGAGGACACTGCCACTGGACTCAGGAGCAGTGGAAATGTGTTCTGTGGAGTGACGAATCATGCTTCTCTGTGTGGCAGTCTGATGGATGAGTCTAGGTTTAGCGGATGCCAGGAGAACATTACCTGCCTGACTGCAGTGTGGCAACTGTACAGTTTGGTGTAGTAGGGATAATGGTATGGGGTTGTTTTTCTGGGGTTGGGCTAGGTCCCTTAGTTCCAGTGAAGGGAACTCTCAATTCTTCAGCATACCAAGGCGTTTTGGATAATTCTATGTTTCCAACTTTGAGGGAACAGTTTGGGGAAGGCCCTTTTCTGTTCCAGCATGACTATGCCCCAGTGCACCAAGCAAGGTCCATAAAGACATGGTTGGGTGAGTTTGGTGTGGAAGAACTTGACTGGCCATCACAGAGCCCTGATCTCAACCCCATCGAACACCTTCGAGATGAACTAGAACAGAGACTGCGAACCAGGCCTTTATGTACAACATCAGTGCCTGACCTCACAAACGCTCTACTGGATGAATCGGCCAAAATACCCACAGAGTCCATCCAAACTCTTGTGGAAAGCCTTCCCAGATGAGTGGCTGCTGTTACAGCAAAAAGGAAGGACCAACTCCATATTGATGCCTATGGATTTAGAATGGGATGTTCCTGTAGACATAATGGCCAAGTGTCCCAATACTTTTGTACATATGGTGTTAACTACTGCAGCATAAAAATGGAAATATGAGAATCAAAATGGATGACATTGTATTAACCAACAGATACTTTAAGCAAATTTAAACATCAAACAGCAGAATTTGGGTATTAGCTCACTGTGACCACCCTTCCCGTTTAAATTTCCCATTTCAAAACAGATTTCCAAATGTATTTTTTTATTCTTTTTTTCAGTTATTCACCTTTTTATGACTTTATCTAAATTCCCTTTTGCAGGAGTATATTAGGGTAAGTGCCTGTCTGAGAGGTTAAAAATGTCCTCCTTTTATTCTGATCTGCAACATGTTTGGCACGAGTGTGAATCTTCGGCTGCTAATTCCACCACACATGTTCTGTTTCACTTCAGTAGTTTGAGATGGAAATGTGAGAAGGACCCAGTGAATCTGGTGATGTTTGCAAACGTATGGGGACGGATTGACATCGTTTGCAGTCTGACTTTCCACCATAATATCACACCACGCTGACAGCTACGTGATTAAGCTCTGAATCCACCCAGAGAACGATATGCATGACGAGTGTATTAAAACTCTCCAGGACTGGGCGTAATTATGTGAGAATGTCGAGATCAAACGCACGCTTGGCTCACCTGGCACAGTGACTCATGCCAGGTTCATGAGGCTCTAGTTCAAAACTAAACCTGGGAAGTGACTCATATAATTGATAAAAAGCTTTGAAAGAAAAAAATGAAAAGTCCTGGAAACCCCATGAGCACGTAATGAGCGTAAATCCTTTTACATTACCGTGACGATTCCTGAATATTGTTTTTATTTTATAGTATGTATCATTTAGTTAGGAGTCACTGTCAGACAGTTCAGTGACACATTTTAATCACATTTGGCCAAAGAGTAAAAAACATCCTTAGGTTAAGTTTTAATCAGGTTAAATTTAGGATTTCTTGAGGTGAATCCTAAGTCGGTGTCTTTGGTAAAACTCCAACCGTTAACCATGGGTTGACACATTGGCAGATCCTAGACCAGTCATGTGTACACACACAGTAGAAGACAAAGGGATGGCTTTGTGCCCATTTTGTTATAAAATGTCCCAGTCTTATTTGTTCTACACTGGATTGTTGTAATAACTTAATAGTATATAAGTGCCAGTGGTATTTGAAAGACATTTACAACTTACAGCATATAGCATGTGGACGCAGTTGCGTGGGAGTGCGTGTTGTTAAAGGGGATCATTATTTTATGCTTAGTTTTGTCTTGGACACGCTCCAGTGTTAGCTTCAGTGCCCCATGCATACTGCACAGAAGTTAGCTATAATCTGCCAATGTGTTGTGGAAATCCACCCAAATCCATTCAAATCTCTGGAATTATCAAAAAACCGAATTTATTTCAGGAGTTATTTTGTGGAGGATTTCTACAGGGTACTAAACTTTCGATGCACAGGACTACAATTGGGTAA
>JAODLD010000352.1:0-12230 GCA_026781065.1 Mormyrops boulengeri | reverse complement strand
CCCCCCCCCCCCCCCCCCCCCCCCCCCCCCCCCCCCCCCCCCCCCCCCCCCCCCCCCCCCCCACTCACTGCCGCAGGAGCTGTCGTCCTTGCTTCCAGGTCAGTTGGCTGTTCTGTGGACCCTGGATGTCGTTCTCGTTCTCGTTCCCATCATCTGGAAGACGAGGACAAACCGTTCCTGAGCTCACCCCGCGCCAGCCAACCGAGAGAAGAATCCCCGTTTGGCGTTTCCAGCACCCAGACATTACAAAAGTCTATGAGTAACAGAGGATGGAAAACCAGCACTAAATGCCACAAAGCTAGGCATGCAGAATGTCACTCTTGCCAGCAGCATTCCTTAGCTTGATGGACAGCCTTCTCTGAATGGCTGGCAAAAACAGGGGAAGTCAAAGGATCATTTATGCATTAATGCTTCACATTTCCATTGCTGGGCAACAGCTCAGAAAGGAGCCAAAAGGCTTGTGTCTGAAGCTGTGAATCGGGCACCTCTTCAGCTTCAGCCTGCTGCTATATATGAGATACAAGACGAGATTCAACTCTAAAGGGAAGTAAGAGCCCTCGCAAACGAACACAGAACACAAACAGGAGAGCTGTTCAACACCCTAGAGGGAACAGAGAACGCTCTGAGGCGGCCCGATGGCACGGAAGCGGGGAAACCTGGGAACGCAGGAGGCGGACTTCAGCAGCCGCTACGGAGGTGGTGAGAGTGGCTGAACTGGGTTAAGGCAGATTTGGAGCAGCACCTACAGGGTGCTTATTAAACGTGCGATTCCTGGAAAGCAAGGGGTTCCCTCTGAAAGATGCGCTGTGCTTAATGCCAGGCCGGCAGCTAAAACCCAAATCTGAGTGGACAGCATATAAATGGACAGACCAATGCTCGCAGATTGACGAACACTGCATCCAAACGGCTCCCATCTTTTGGGGTCATTGTTTTGTTGCAGCAGTGAAAGATACGTCTCATTGAAAAAGTAACAAAATTTAACTCTTCACCAAACACAGCCACAAATGTACACAACACTGAGAGGTTTTAAGGCTTGAGCCCACTGAGGTGACGGAGGTCTGGACCGTGAAGACGCTGGCACTTGTGGATTCCCTCCCCTACTCGCTGGGCAGACCTTTCTGTCCTCACCTATATCTACGCCCTGCATCCTCAACCTGTTTTCAGCTGAGCAGAGGGGAGCACTGACTGTTACGGCCATTTAAGGGGCTTCTTGTTGTTGTTCTGGCTGTTGTTGCACTACATCACCCTACACCACCACATGGAGGGGGTCAGAGAGCCAAGACCCCCCCCCCCATATCACTGTGTGATCTTCCACCGCAGTAGCTGTCAGTCCTGTTCCTGGCACTGACCTACAGGCACTTAAATTATTAGAAATCACTAATCCTCAGAAAATATTTGAATTTTATGAGCTAGGATATGTGTGCAAATTCACACATGAGATGAGGGTGTCCTATAAAACTCCATCCTGAAATTGTGCCCAAAGTGACCGGGCCTCTTTCTGTGGTACCACAGAGTACCACAGTGAGCAGCAGGCTCCAGCCAAGCTTCTAACATCGATACGTTTATTACATTCAGGCAATGTACACTGTGTTGGGCTCATTCCAGTGCCAGTGTCATTAACAAGAGCAGTAACTCAAGCAAAGGACGTAAAGACAGAAAGTGTAAACAGCTGCATCAATCAAGTACCAAGTAACCATACCGCATTATCATTCTACAATATATTAACTTATATATGTTTCTAAGCAAGACTCAACTACCTGACAATACTTTTCAAAAGCACTACCAGTTAATTAAATCAATACAACGAAATAAAAGTATAAAGCCAATCCGGAGTGTCCCGGAGACTGTGAGGTCCCAGGAGGGCTTAGCCAGGGGAACAGTTAAGATCTAGTGTGATCTAGCAATCACTTCAGCGATTCAGGACCACAGGCCAGCGTGTCAAAAGTACAGAGGGAACCGGCTGAGATCACAGAAGGTAACAGACTTTACCAAATGGGCTGTGGAATTTAGCATCATTCCCAGTGCAGGAGAGGGAGACACAGAAAAAACATAACCCAAACTTATCAAGATTAGCAGTATGGAATTCCCTGCGCTCTTTTGTGAGGACTTAATTAGTGGGCATGTCAACATGGAGACATTTTGGTGACTGTGCTGGAAGTTAGAGTCATATACAGACACTCCTCTACTTGCGAACGAGATACGTTCCGAACAGCCGTTTGCAACTTGAAATGTTCGTAAGTCGTTATTCAACATCATTTTAAGGGCATACACAAGTACTAAGAACTAGGATGCTGGGAGTATGCATGCTACACTGCTGCGTGACGGGAGCAGTGGCCAGAAGTCGTCTTAGGCGTAACTGGAGCGCAGAAAAAAAAATTGATGTTGCAGACAGGAAACGGGAGCCCAGTGAACACTATTTGGACTTAAAGATCCTCTTCGTTTGTATGTTTGAAAGTTCGTAAGTTGAGGAGCATCTGTACTACGCAAAAGGTCAAAGGTCAGATGGGCAAAACCAATGGGGCAGATCTGGCCTGAAATTGGAAGAACTCAGTGGGTGAGAATGATGCCGGCATGGTCTCCATGGTGCCCTGGCTCACAGCAGTCTGGGGAGCTTACCCGAGTCGTAGCTGGGGGGCTTGATCTCTCCTTGGTTGAGCTCTGTGCCATACTTTAATTTGTGGAACTTGGCCCTGGAAGAGAGACAGGAAAACGAACGGTTTAATGAATGCGTCACCGTGGCTCCTGCACACTCTATTAGAACCTCTGCAATACCAGCCCTGCCGCTAGCCGCTTCGTACCATCAGTCACAAAGCGAGACGCCACCGTCGCCCGAGTCAGCCTGGGAATACAGCTCCAAACGAGACACATCGCCTTAATTTCGCCTTGATTAAACTATTCAATATGCGTGTGGTGACCCAGCGATAATGTTCTGCTACACAAGAATGTTATGCTTTGCTAAGAGCTGCTTTATTCATCCAGACATCGAGCGGCTCCAAGCATGAACAGTGAATTAACGTGCTACCAGAAATTCACTGTTGGAAATGCTGACTCCTGGTCAGTCATGGTTTGATTGAATTTACACTGTTTGGTTGAAACCCATGTGGAGCGCTAGGCAAGCTTCACATCCCACCCACCCCTTCACCCTTGGCGGGCCCTCCCTGGCACGAGCAGTATGCATTGTGCCCTCCAAGACAAAGTGGTACTGGCTTGCTAAGTTGGTACTCTAGGCACACGCCTGTCGCCCAATTCGTTGACTGACACAGACTTCAATAGTTCCTACTGGCTCAAAGCAAACTGTGATTGACAACTGACAGTAATCACACTCACCTGGGGTTACCAAGCTTCATGTCTCCCACCCTGGCCTCACATGACCAGCTCCTCAATAACGACGCTTCCTTCAACACTTCCAGAATGGTAGCCTCAAGAACGGGGGTTCATTGCCAGCCATGCAATCACCATAAACTATTTTAAAGTAAACAAACACTCTAGGGATTACTTCCAATTCAACCCAAGGCATCAGCAGACGTAGTTGAGGTCAATTATCCATCCGTTAACCGTCTGAAACTGGTTACTTAATGTAGGGTTCTGGTGTGCCAAGTATAGAGAACACCCTAAGAGGAATGCCAGTCCTACACACACACACAGCATGTGAGAGCATGGTGGCCCCCGCAGAGCCACAAAGCCGCCACCTTGCCCATGCAGGTTCACCAATGATTTATTAACCTTCTTTCCATCCACTCAGGCATTCTAAGCACTGTTATATCAATCTGGCATCTTCGTCGTAAAGAAAGAGTGACGGAAAACACTAGTTTCCATTCACATACACAAACCTTAAACTAAAAGGATCCTTAGCTTACTCTTCAAAGCAGAACTGCTGCAAAGTCAATATTTATTTTTTGATGAACACATCTGCAATGAAATGATCACCGAGCAAGTATATGAGGGGAAAATCAAACCAGAGGGAACATTAGCTAACTTCCAGCTTGTAAATGCCATGGGAAAGCTTGTCCTTCAATAAATATCACCCCAGCCTCCCTATCCCTGGCTCAGGGGGCTAGAACACTGTTCCTGTGATCAGAAGGTTATTGGTTCAAGTCCCAGCATCAGAAAAGCGATGTTGCCATTGGCTCCTGAGAAAGGCCCTTAATCCTAATTACTCCAGAGACTGTCTGACCTTGCTTTCTCAAATGTACATCCTTTTGCATAAAAGCACCTGCTGTGTAAAGAAAATGTAAAATGTGTCAACTGTGCTGTGATTCCCTTGAATCCAAAGAGGGATTCATTTTGTCAGGGCAGGTATCAAACAAAACACCACAACTGAGCACAGAGGTTGGGAACCGCTTAGTCCATTAGACTTTGGTAGCATCCCCTTTGTGTTCCCGGGGGCATGCCCCCCCCCAGTACAGGGATCACACAGGGTGATGTTGCAAAGTGATTGCATTTTGCTTGAGATGTTTTTTCAGAACTATATGTATCATTAAAACAAAGACATTAAGAGCTCCTGGCACCATGAGAGGGATCCTAATGACAGTTATTCCATGACTGCCCCTCATACACATTGACGCTCGCGCACTCCAGTGCCTTAAAGCCAGCTTAGTCTTCCCCAAGATCTCAGAATCTCTGATGCGGACTCATGCGACCATCTGTGCTGCTGCATCGGTCATCCTGTCCCCGAGGAAGCACTTATCTCTCTTTATGCAAACACCTGGCTGCAGATCTCACCGCGGCCATTGATTCCGGGCCATCAGGCCTTCAGCCATGTTCGTTGCTGTTGGAGTCCCGTTTGTTACTGAAGGAACGGCCCATCACATGCTTAGACTGCTGCTCCGGAGCTTGTTCCCTCTAATATATGTGACATCTCATATCTGCATCTGTCACCTGGTGCCTCTATGCCCTAGACTGCATCATAATCAACAAACACCTGAACACCCTGACAAAAATCTTGGGACCTGAGATCTGGGAGTTACAGTGCCGTGACAAAGTATTGAGGGATATTTCTGAATCCCTCTATTTTTTTATTTTTCATAACACTTAATTGTTTTGATCTCCAAACACATTTAGGATAATACAAAGGACAACTCGGGTAAACATAACAGTTTTAAATGATACACCTAAGGAAAAAAAAATAAAAAATCACCCATGCGACAAAATAACTGTCCCCTTAGTCATTCAATCAACCAACAACCAAAATCTAAATGATAATGGGTAACAAAAAACAAGACACACCCATGCTTAAATGCTGCCAGAGCTGTTTGATTTACATCACTTAAATAGAACCATTCCAACAACGTGGAGGTGGATAAGGGGTCTGAAGAAGCAGGACATCAAGCCTCAATCAAAAGAACTTCCTGAAGACCAGAGGAAAGTAAGTTATTAAACTATGTCAGTCAGGAAAGGAGTACAAAGCATTCCCTAAAACCCTCGGACTCCAGCGATCCACACAAAGAACATCATGCCCAAACATTATGGATGTGGTATAATGGTGTGGGGAAGCTTTGCTGCTTCAGGGCCTGCATGGGAGACTTCCCGTAACTGAAGAATTCAGCTGTCCACCAGCAAGTAATGG
Organism: Mormyrops boulengeri; assembly: GCA_026781065.1. Taxonomy (NCBI): domain Eukaryota; kingdom Metazoa; phylum Chordata; class Actinopteri; order Osteoglossiformes; family Mormyridae; genus Mormyrops; species Mormyrops boulengeri. The sequence continues at coordinate 6,664 of JAODLD010000352.1, read as the reverse complement.
AGGAGAATGTCCAGTCATTAGTCCATGATCTGAAGCACAAGTGTGATTGGGTTATGCAGCAGGACAACGATCTAAAGGGCATGAGCAAGTCCACCTCTGATTGGTTGAAAAACAAACCAAAATTAAGGTTTTGGAGTGGCCTAGTCAAAGTCCTGTCTTGAAACCCAGGGAGATGTTGTGGCAGGACCATAAAAGGGAATTTCATAATCAAAAACCCTTCAATGTGAATTAAAATACCAAAGACTGATCTTCTCTTATCACATGCGTTTGATTGCAGCTGTTGATGCTACAGGTGGCACAACCAAGTTGAGGGGGGCATTTATACTTTATCACATGGGAATTATGGGGGTTGGAGAATTATTTTCCGTGTTAACTCAAGTTATCCTTTGTATCACCCTAAATTTATTTGGAGATCAGACACAAGTGTCACGGATAAGCAAAAAGAATTATGAATGGGGGCAGATACCTTGTCATGGCAATGTAATTGCATTATTAGCTACGATATTTCCTGTCTATACACGTAAATGGATAATTGGACTCGTTAGACCCAACGTTTAGAGCATTAGACCTTTAATAAAATCATCACATGACTTTAAAACTTGGTTGAGTTATTAATTTTACTGACACCGTTTTGCCAACTTTTGCACGTCTGGAATACTGATAGCTGAGACGTGTTTGGGCAGGGACTCAGAGAGGACGTCAGAATGAACGTGAGCATGAATCAGGCCCAGCCCGTCACGCTACATCCCCCTGTGGCTCGCTCGTGGTGCTAATGAAAATGAAGCGACCTGGGTGGGTGCCCTGAGGACTGAACGTCCTGTTCCTCGCCCCCACTTATCTACGATCCTTTTTGGGAAGGGGGGCTATAAGCCCTTCAGTCCCTTTCGGTAAATTCTGTGTCTGATTCCTGAAAACAGTAAAAGGCTTGAGAGTATTACATGTGAAACACAGAAACACACAAGGGAGGAAATGCCATATTGGGGGGGGGGGGCTTCCCAAAACCGAGGCTGACAGGCTGGAGCAGGCTCAGCGAGTCGACCAAAGGTCCGGGGAGATGCCGCGTGCGGAAGGTGAGGCACCACCCTAACCCACACAGCAGCAAAAGATGCGACGGGAAGAGGCCTCAAATCGAACAGGAGACCCCAGACTAGCAGTCTCAGCAAAACTGTAATGATGCATTCGCAAATGCGACGGAGGCAAGAGCCTGTGAGGGTACATGAAAACCGCTCAGGACCCAGAGCAAAGCCGGATGTGAGAATGGGACCCCGCCATCTTACAGGCGAGGATGAGAGTGGCATAGGGTCACGTGATGGCAGAGAGAGGCGGCCTCGGGGTAACGGTAAAATAAGCGTGCACAGAACCTGGAGTGTGACTCAGCAAGCGGGAGTGGGGAAAGGAGGCGGGGCAGCACAGCGAACGGCCTGATGGGAACAATCTGTCCTTCACACTGGCATCGGCGCTCTGGGTGCCGGGAGCCCTGTGTACGCGGAGTGTGAACTCCACGGTACGTCCTCTCGCTGCAATTGCTGCCTCACACAGTGTGGGCGGAACTGACAGAGTGTCAAGCCGATAATTAGTCCAGCACTCACTTCGGGGGGGTGGGGGTTGGAGGGGGGACTGTCATGGCGAGCAAAGGGTCATCTTTGTTCACGTGACCCTGGAGGCAAATGCGGCCCTCACCGTTCCTGCTTGAGGGCGTACTCCAGCATCTTGATCCTCCTCACTAAGTCCTTCTTCAGGTTCTCCTGGCCCTTCCGCTCCCCCTGCAGGAAGGCGATCTGAGCCTGCAGAGACACAGGACTTACAGTCAGAATCAAAGCAGGCCACACAAAGACACCGCCCCCTGCTGGCAGCCATCACATAATATACACGTGGCATCATATGGCAGGGAATGAGTATTACATTTCAAACACTTTTTTGTGCTCCGTTTTCTTTTTTAGCTGTGGGTAAAAATCTGCGTTAAAATCACATCAACTAAATAGCTACTTTACTGACAAAGGATTCTGGGAAAGAGGGTAGCAGAACACCAGCAAAACATCCTCTGACATCTACGCTGTTCTCAGAATCATCACCCCTGATGTTACTATCCCATCCAGAGGACTCAGTGCTGTTTATGAGCCCACTGGGTGACAGGGACACAGAGCTCAGGTGACAAGGCTCCTGTAAATGTGGCGAGCAAGTCATTGGTCACAGTCAGTGGCTGCTTCCTTCCTGTCACCCGAAATAAACCAAAATAGAATAGGTAAAATAAAATATGCCATCTGCCAGCTCCTGAGAACCAAAGTGACCATCACTGCAACATATCAGAGCAGACACTGCATAAGGCCAGTACCGTCTGCGACCTTCGGCCTAGATACTTCACGCATTTTTACTTAAACAAAAATGTTCTGAGGGCAGAACAAAAAATGATTGGTTATCTGTCTGAACCAATCAGATTGTACTGTAAAGGAGGTGGGTCCAAGCAACTAGAAGACATCTGATTGGTTGTTCCCATCTCCACTAGTGGCTTCAACCGAGATCCCCTACAATTTCAATGGTTCTCTCTCTGAACCAATCATTTTTCAAGCGGTCATCAAAACATTATCATGCAAGTAAAACTCCCATACGCAGATACTTCACAGAACCAATGAGTTGTGCTCTGTGAAAATGTCTGGTCCAGGGCAGCACATCTAACCAGCCGGCCTAGATCGGCCCAGGACCACAAGTGGGGAACCTCTGCTCTGCAACACCAAAACAGACAGGCCAGACTGAAAGGCTTTTTCATTAAAAACCGGGAGGCAGCTATTTTTGGCATATGAAAAGACTGACTGTTGAAAGACTAAGAGGTATAAAAAAGAAATAAATATGTCAAATCGACAACCTATCACATAAAAAAGAAAGGTGAGATTAAAAATCAGATAGCGGGTGCCCCTCAGAGTAGCTACAGCTATTCTGGGCCACAGGAACCCAAAGCGAGGTTTACCGAGGTCGAGCTCGTACCCCCAGTTTATAAACGTCGAGGCTCTGTTTCCCATTATAACAATAATTGCTTGGAGCAGGAGTTGCCTTAGCAGTATTTAAATCAACCTCACTTACAGGGTAGGCAGCTTTCCCTCACCTGCTTGTGTGCCTCTGCTTCCATTTAAGCCAGTTAAATACTTAAGTACCACCCAAAGGTACAACAGATGGCTCCTGGGAGAGAGTGCTTACCTCTAGCTCCCTTTAATGATGCTTGAAGCACATTCTCCCAGCATGCATTGCGCTGGCCTGTCCAATTTACCTGTGCAAGAATTGGTGACTGGAGCCACATGCAGGGTCGTGGCTGTGGCTAACAGCCGGTCTGGCTCTTTGATTTGATACATATTCATCCAAACCCCTCTCCCACCCCCCCCTCACAGCATGGGGGTGAGCCGCATTTTAACTGCTAACTTATGCACATCTCCACAAATGAGCTGTAACTAACGTAATACGGCTGTTCCCGCAAACATGCCCTTTCCTACGAGCACTGTGACATGCCGTGACGGGAAGCAGGGGCAGCCATCTGTGGGGATGGTGCCAGGAGCGTCAGGGGGCCGGGGACCTGTGAAACGCCCCAGGCCACCGGTGTGATGAAATTCATTAAGGACAGCGAGACGCTCCATCCCTCTCCCGTCCACTTTGTGAAGACCCACGCAGACCCGAGGCTCTGAGCGTAAAGTCAAGCTGGCCGCACACTCACGGGGTCAGTGAAACCCAAACGCCCGGCACCGCACTCCAGCTCCAGCACCAACACCCCCCAGCCCCCCGCTCCGCAGCCCTAAGTGTGACACGCGCCAAAACTGGGACAGCATTTTGCAAAATATTTTCCAAAAAAAAAAACTGCGAAAGTAGCCCTCGATTCCCAAGCCACTTGCCAAGGGAATATTTAAAGGGCCATTTTTATAATTCCCCACAGAACGGGAGGGGGAAGTAATTCCTTTAAGTGACAAGAACTGACAAGAGCATCGGGGGGGTGGCACTGACAGCTGAGGGGACCTCGGAGACAAACTGGACTTGGGGCAGGACGCACGGTGGAGGCGGTGCTGATGTCAGCGCTCTCTGGCGCTCGTGTGGCTATCCTGGACGCTGGTGGCATTCCTTCGTCCTGCCCGGCACCACGAGGAGGGGCACCACACGGTCACCCAGACAACCACGACTGAGCAGAGAGCCCAAAGAGAAGCCTGGCCTCACTCCCAACACCCAACGTGACGAAAGGCTAAGCTGCCCTGTGCTTCTTGTATATATATTTTACCCACCGCCACATACACATTTATATTTTATATCTGCCCAAAAGTGTCAATGAAATATAATTAAAGATAAATGTGGATCATGGTCACAGAACAAGCCATAAAAGCAAAAACTATAAGAAAATTACATCTAAAAGTATCTGACTGCCACTCTGGAATCACTGCCTGAATGTTCAAAATAGTGTTGGTAGTAACACGCTGCAAAGACAGACGTTATAACGAGTAATGTAGCTGCCCTTTCAAATTAAATAATGCAACCAAAAAGTATTGAAATTTTTATAGCTTCTTTACTCGTTACTTTTGCCTTACGTGAAAATATTAATGGACAAATGCAGCCTACTGCCATAATCTCCCGTTTACGATCTAACGTCATCTGACCTCACAGTGGCGCAATGGATGGATGATATTAGGTTCAGTGATAGATAAAATTTGACAGTTGCGTTACAGCCGCAACATTAAAATAATACAACTACCCAGATGGTACACATGCTTTGGCACTTTGTCTACATCATGCTTGAAAATCTATCAGCAAAGCATTAATATGTTGTAGAAACATCGCTACTGGATACTGATTCGACATTCCTCCAATATATTTCAACAGCAACACGATGTTAATGAGATCACTATACGACATCTAGCCTACTGTTATTTTTCCCCAATTAGGCTATATAACCCACAATAGGTTTATATCCTGCTCTTTGGGTATGTGCATTAATAAGAGAATTGAAGAACTTAAATTGAACTGAATTGAAACTTGTTTTGCGATAAGCATTTTAACATCAGCCCAAAAGCATCCAAATACAACTAAACAGAACTACTGTTGTCCAATGAGTGTTATGTCTACGCTCATAAAAACCCGACAGTATTTTCAATCTCAAAGAGTTTGCGCAAAAAAAAGAAAAGATTAAGACATAATCCGTTTAAAGAACAATATACAACTGCAATATACAACTGTCAGTTGTACTCAGAGGCTGACAAATGTAAATCTGGAAGCAGGGTGTACGATGTATGAACCCTAACCAATCTGACTGGGCCTACACACTGACTCTCTCAGGCTACAGAATTCACACGCTCTCTAAACTGACTGTTTTTCGCACACATATTCATGGGTATTTACTGTCGACATTTAGTGTTCAGCTCCCATCGAAGTGAAGGATTAAGGTGCCTAGCTGACGTCTTGGTGCTCACAGAGATTGTGGGGGCCGTGAAACACAGGCTGTGGGAACTGCTACAGAGAAGCTGCCATTTTTAGATCGTTCACAGACCATAACATATTTAAGGCACTGCTTCAATCCACAGAAATGACATTTCCCCTTGATTTCAATGCCCACCCAGAGAACGCATGTCTTCTTGGACCTTGGTCACACAGTCAAAAAGGACGCCAAAAGAAAACACAGAAGTTGGATGACACACGGCAACACCAGGACAGGAGTGTCACAACACGAATTTCAATCAGACCTCACTGCTTCAGAAAGTATAATTAAAAGCAGGCTGCAAAAACAAATAAAACTCTAAATAAAGAGCAGGCTGTTTTCAAGAGGCAGTTAAATACTTTACGTAACCGTGCTGATCTAACTTTATAGTGTGAGCGTTACAGAATAACGGGGGGCGCGACCTTTCCCGCGCGGCAGCCCACAAAGTGCTGCGTTGGTGTGACTGTGTCACTGTATCCCTCAGAGCAGTACGTCCAACCTTGACCGGCAACGGACCCAGAGCGTTAACCGCTTCGTGAAAACATAACTTGGGCTAGGGGCCACTGTCGTTCTGGGAACATTGGTCTGCCAAATCGAGGTAAACACGGCAGGGAGCCGGCAACCTGCCCGCCTCGTCACCAGGCCGGCCGCGTGCTTCACTAAGCCATCTTGAAAGGACTCCATCTCACCCCCCACCCAGGCATATTTGTAATTCACAGTAAAGCGAGTTCTCCTCCTCCGAGCCCGTCCACCATATGGTGAAGGTCACGTCATCCGGCAATGAGGGCGTCAGGGTGGTGCGGTCCTTCGCGGTCTCCCTGGAAGGGGCCACACCTGAGGCCCTGTAATACGAGGCTCCTAAATACCACATCTGCAGAATCCTTCTCTGGCACCTGCAAACAGCCGGGTATGTAAACCAACCCAGGCGGTGCCACCCAGCCCATTTTCGGCTGCTCGGCCGAACAATAAACATGCCTCATTTTATGGCCTTTGGCTTGCAAACATCAAGGGATCCACAGGATAACATGGTGTGGGGATAATGGACAGTGAGTGACGGAAGCGGACTGAGAGACAGGCCAGCGGGCCTGAATTATGGGTGTACAGGTACAGCCAGAGTTGGGTAATTCAGGTCCAGAGAGTAAAAGTCCAGACCGAGATTTTGTTTCAACCAACCAGTTGAGCATAGTCAGTCACAAAGTACTCAACTGGTTGGTTGAAACAAAATCT
>JAODLD010000351.1:0-12253 GCA_026781065.1 Mormyrops boulengeri | reverse complement strand
ACATGCGTAAAGTGGCACTTTGAATTTCATTTTGAATGTTTATTTAGACACTCAGCTTTAAAATTTTGCATAAAGGTACACTTAAAATTTCAGAATGCATGTTTACATGGTGCTGACCAGTCAAATGCTGCCAGTGTTACAAAGTTTTAAATAAAAAAGCCGCAGTGTTGCTGAACTTTTCACATTTTGGCCGTAATGTACCCATAATGTACCTGTAATGTACCCATAATGTACCCATAATGTACCCGTAATGTACCTGTAATGTACCCATAATGTACCCGTAATGTACCCGTAATGTACCTGTAATGTATTTCTTCTGTATGACTTTTAGATTTTTTTGTGCGATATGTGACCAGTCATTTATAAATTATGTTCTGCTTTTGTTGTTTTAAAAAAAGACTGGTATCGGTATCGGCAGATATTCAAATTTAAAATATCGGTATCGGGACTGAAAAAGTCGGATCGGCCCATCACTAGTCTATAGTGATATCACTCTGCCAACCCGAGAATTTGAACTAGCAACCTTAACATGATCACTGGTACAGCACCTTAAACCACACACTGCCCCACCAAAGAATCAAACTGGTAAAACAAAAAACCCTTGAACCCTGGTCCTCCTGCACAATAACACACTCGCTAACCATTTGTGCTACTTGGCCTCTCGCCTGTACTGTGTACTTGTTTGCACTATGTGCCCTTTGGTTTGTACTACATGTTGGTATCTGTTCACTTTATGTACTTCATTGATGTAGGCAAAAGAATTTTTTCAATAAGGTATACCTTATCTTAATAATAATAACACTGGTGGCTCCCTAGAATTCCTCTACACATTGTCACATGAATTCCAGAGTCCAAAAAGTCTGCATACTGTAAGTGGTTAAGCACAGCTGAAAAAGCATGACTCTGCATCACTCATACAGGAATTCCCACAGGTTATAATTTCTTTTGTAAGTTAATTTGTAAGTGGTGCCATTTCCAGAGATGATTTCTGAGTATATGTGAACAAGGGAAAAATAATATATTATAATAAAATGTTGCCTTGAGGTTTGTGAGCAACTTTAACCCCCTTGGCCACAGGCCCTCTATGAATTGCCCCAGCTGGTTCAGCATCAGCACTGCTGATCTCTAAGCACAAAGGTCAAACTTTCACCAGATAGTCTCCTCCAGAAAATGCAGGATCATAGATGTGCTTTACAAAGTAATACACCCAGCTATTACACCAACTCACATGCCATTTCCCCAAATCACATTACACATTCCTTCACTGACCTTTTCTTTTTGTTTTAGCTATATAACTATAAAATATAAAATAACGCAACACAACACAATGCTGGGTCTAGCAGGACTTACCTTTTGAAGAGGAGTGCATACTACAGGTAGCATCACATTATACCACTTTCAGCTCTGCTCATAATTTCTGCACCTGCTTTGCAGTTCTATTATGCAGATGTTGTTATATAACATCTCAAAAACTGACACTAATAGCAAAAAACAAGCAATAGAGCAGGTGTTGTTCCAGGGAACTCTTCTCTATCCTGCTTCCCTGCTTATCAGTCAAATTGTCACGTTTCTTCAATTGAACAAAATGTACAATAGTTGTATTCAATACAACACCGTTTTGGTAAAACTTTACTTAAGGCTTTCATCTAAAATGCACTACAGATTCCTTCATAATGCATGATAATTTATAAGGGTCAGTATAAGAATTAATAAATCATTACAGCATTTTCTACTGACAGTCATAAGGCATTATAGTGTCGATAATAATACTTCATAAGCTCCAATGAAGCTGTCATCTATAATGCACAATAGGTACCTTCATAATGCATTATAATGGATGGTATAAGAATTAAGGATGATTTGTACGGCGTTATGAAGTTATCTATAGTGCACTATAGATGGGAGCTTCATAAAGATTTAATAATATATAATAAACATTTTATAATGTGTTATGCCTTTTTCTAAATACTTATAGCCATGTTAATAATGCTTTATGAATGCATAATAATATATTGTGAATGTGTTAATACTGTAGAGTCTCATAGACACAGCATTCATTGAAAGTGTAACTGAAGTTTTATATACCATAAAAAGTTATATACAAAATAAATTGTTATATTTTATTTCATATAAAATTTATTTGACATGAAAAATTCGATTGATATGCAATATTTATAAGTGATTATCACAGTAGTGTCAGGCCTCCAGCATTGTGGATTAAATCAAAAAAGTAAAGATGTTAAAAAGTCTCAAATTTTGTTTGGTTGCTTATGCATAAGGTTATGGTTGGGTAGAGGTTGTCATGTTCCCTGTAGAAATGAATAGAGAGTCCCCACAAAGATATAATTGCAAACCTGTGTGTGTGCGTGCGTGCGTGCGTGCGTGCGTCCGTCCGTCCGTCTGTGCGTTTGTGTGTGTATGGCATCCTCAAAGAACCTCCCTTAGGAGGTGGGGGTGCAGAGATATAAACGGAGAGCAATACCACACAGAGGAAGGGGCGGGGCATTGATGAGTCATTGCAGGGCTTTCCAACATAATAACACTTTCTCATTTTCCCCATGCCCTTCCCCTTTTCAAAAAAATTCAACTTATTTGCATGCAATAGCATGGAAATGAAGATCTGAGCTGCAGAGATGGAAAAGAACCATGAAGCGTAATCTGGCATATGCCAAAAAAAAGTATAAGATTCTTTATCGTCACCGTCACTGTAAAATGTCATTTAGCAGCACTCCAGCAAGCAGCACAGCATAAACAATAGGTATACCTAAGGGCAATGGAGACACACATGGATAAACACAGCTTTATACAATATACAAAGAAATATAAGACCATAACTATACCTGCAGTATTTGTGTAAGACTGAAAATGGTAATTGTGGAAAATATCAAAGAGATGCAAATTACACATTCAGCAGAGTGGATCGATGGATCCTATTGCACATTGGTGTGAGGTAGGCATATCAATTTCAAAGACAGAAGGTGGGGGACGGTGTGCAGGCATGGGGGTGGGTGGAGGGGGGCTGCCTGGCAACCGCTTTGTTGTGTGGGCACAAACGGACTGTTAGTATTTACCTGAAAGTAAGAGTTCATATAAGGAAAAAGCTGGGGTGGGATGGGTCTTCGGTGATGCTGAGGGGCTTCTTATAGCAGCGGCTGGCGTTGGTTTTATACAGGGAGATGTGCTGGACAGGATAATACATCTTATTCCAAAAGATTAAAATTGGTGATAGAAAGCAAGGTTAAAAAGAGTCAGAAGTTCAATATGATATATGATATTATTTCACATTTGTGAAAGATATGGATCCTGCAATTTAAGAACAAAATGATCAGTATGATCCCTTTTTTGCTCCACATTTCTCTGCAGACTCTACTGTCAGTGGTTTAGTTTTGTAAAATGAATGAAGGTAATAGAAAAATGTCATTTGTGCAGATACGTAAAGAGCAGTAGTTCTGAGTGCAGTGCTCCTGATCGCACTGCAGAGAGACGATAAGTAATATCTGCTCTGAGCTGTGGTACGTCTGAGCTCGCACTTCCCATCATTGCTGTTCATGAGGTTCTGTGCTATGGCCGTCAGAGGCATTTAGACAGCTAATGATGATGACGTGTCATAGGTAATTGAAGTCCAAATGAATCCCTGTTGTAATGGTGTTGGAAAGAGCCGTATCCCATAGGGGTCTCCACATTAGTGTCCAGATGGGTTGAGATCTGGTGAGTTAAATGGCAATGGTATGTGGTTCACATAACTTACATGTTTTTGTTTTTTTGTTTATTTATTTATTTATTTATTTATTTATTTATTTATATCAGAGGGTTAACCCTCTGAGCCCGATGCAGCCGGGCTCAGACAGTTAAGCAGACACTTTTGTCCAAAGCAAAGTATGAGTGAGGAAAGCTGGGGGTCAGTGATGTAAGGAGAAGGGGATGAGCAGACACACCACAATCCAGACTGTTTCTCTGTGGAAAACAAGCATTTGAACTTGTAAGCTACTAATGAACTTGTTAACGCTTCACTTGAGGGGACATGAATAATGTAGTAGTACACGCTTACTTAATGCATTAATTAATCAGCAACTAAACATTTGTTAAGTACAAATTCATCATGAATAAATCATGACTTCATGAATTTCATGGGGAAACCCATATTAGGCCATGAATTTTTCTTGAGTAGTAAATGAGTTAAGTAATCTTGCCCCCTCAAGTGAAGTCTTACTGTGCCACTATTAAGTAATTAGTTAACTAATTGTTAATCAATATAGTGCCTGAAAGGAATACATGGACTGTCATGATCGATTAATGATGAACAAGCATGGTATGTAAGTATGTAACTAACACTTAGTTAGTGGTTAATTAATGCATTAACTAAGCATGTAGAACTACATTATTCATGTCCCCTCAAATAAAGACATTCTGGAAGCAGGAAGACGCAGAGTTGTCTGACCTTGTGATTTTTTTAGCTGCCCAGGAGATCACAGTCTGTGTTTTGTATGACTTAACTCACAGGTATAAGGCAGGGTTTTGACTCTCTGTGAATTTCTCGGCAAGCTAGACTTGATGAAACTGCATGTCCAAGTCAAGAATTTACTGATTCAGTTTTACATTTGGGGTTCTGACTTTCTCACACCCTTCCATACCAGTATCACCTTAGGCACCCGTGTTCATCATGAACAAGTTCAGCAGTATTCCTACTAATCAACCTCTCACATGTCATCATTCTGTTACGGTCAGTGCCCGTTTGATCCTGCCCTCCCTGTCCCCTTCCTCTTTGGCCAGCAGGTGTCGCTGACCATCCTGTCCTCTTCCCTGATTCCCTTCAGCCCCAGTGTGCCTAAGTCCCTAGTGTGTTTTCCCACTTCCCTAGACTGCCGCACAGGTTGGTGGGCTGAGTGTGTGGCTCTGATACTGTTCCCTTGTGTTGTGGGTTCAAGACTGGCTTGAGACCAGTCTCATCTGTATTTTTGGATTTTTGTTCTGTAGTGTTTATTTCAAGTTATCTTATTTTAGAGTTTCCCCAGGTTTATCTGTGTGTTCTTGTTGCTAGTTGTTCCTGGTGGTGTGTCCCCTAGTCCTTCCTGTACATTCTTATAGTCTTTAGTGTTTGTTAATTCTCTTAGTTGTGTATGTTCATACAGTTATTGTGTCCACCTGTTTCTCATTGCTCTGTGTCTCCCTTGATTGGTTAATTCATTAGGTTACACCTGTTCCTTGTTTTCCCTGTATGTTTGTGTATTTAAGCGCATTCCCTCACTCTGTGCTTTAGTCTGCCATTGTAATGTCTTGGTGTAATGTTGGCCCTTGTATTCTGTTCCTGTTCCCTGTGTTGCCTTTCTCCCTGGTTGTGTTTTCTCTTATAGTTTTTCTAGCTTGTTTTAGTATTAAGTTCTGTTGTAGTTTTCTGAACCCTCATGGTCCTTTATTTTGTGAGATTCCCGGTGTTCTGAACTTCCTTTAAATAAACCCTTTTTGTGTTGGAGCCGCAAGTGGATCGTCACATCTTTTCCCATCTGCACTATGCCCTGAGTCCGTAACACATTCTAAATTACTGAGAACTCTTCTTCTAGCTGTGCGGGCCAATATAGTAGACAACTAGACCTTAAAAAATTAACTACATAAATCCTAAGAATTTTGATTTTTTTATTGTCTACAGTACTTATACATAGTAAAATCCCCTCAAGGACTTTTTCATGTTTTACTGTTTTATGACACTGAGTCACAAGCCTTTAATGAGGTTTTTTGTCGGTGACCAACGGAACAAGATTCTATAATATCAAAGTGAAAACAAATCTTCAAAAAATTTGATTAAAAACTATACCATGAGGACAAAAGAACATTCCAAACAATTCTGTGGGTGATTCTGTCTTACTCTGTGTTATAATGTTCAATGCCTGAGATGGGAAAGATTGTGCAAATGAAAACTGTTGCTTATATGTTCTTATGAAATCAGTAGTGAGCGTTCTGGCCATGATACTAAATGCTATGTTTGGTCTAAGTCAAACACCACATATCATCCAAAAAGACACTATTGCTAACATGATGCATGGTGGTGACAGCATCAAGCTGGTCTCTGCAGCAGGCCCAGGAAGGATAGTGCAGGTACAGGGTAAAAAGAATGCAGGAAAATATAATTGAATCCTGGAGGGGAACCCGCTGTAGATTGAAAGAGAACTATGACTTGAGAGACGGTTTATTTATCAGCAGAACAATGCCTCCGAACATAAAGCCAAAGCTAAAAAGGTACGACAAATTCAATGTCCTGCATGGTCCAGACCTCAATCCAACTGAGAATTTGCATGTAGATTTGAACATAGCTGTTCATTCATGGTCTCTGAGCAACTTCACAGAGCTTGAGTAGCTTAAAAAAAGAAACAGGGAAATCGCAGTGCGATGTGCAAAGCTGATGGAGCCATAGCCACACAGACTGAAGGCTGTAATTCCTGCCAAAGGTACCCTGCGTGCCTCTAAATGCTGTCTTTTGTGTGGCTCAGCATGTTAGGACGCTCTGTCTGTTATCAAAAGGTTGCTGGGTCAAAACCCAGAGTCTGCTGAGAGCCTTTCACTATCGGGCTGTTAAGCAAGGTCCTTAACCCCAGTTACATAAGGGATCATCTGACCCTGACTTCATTGCATGTCACTTTAGACAGAAGTTTCTGCCAAATATGAAGGAGAATGAATCCTTATAAAGTTTATTATTCTGTGTTGTATGTCTTATTAAGTTAGATGACTTTGTAGATATGTTTTCACTTTGACAATTAGAATCTTTTTTTGTTCATCAATGTCAAAAAGCCTCATTAAATCCACTGTGATTCAGTGTTGTAAGACAATAAACCATGAATCAGACCATGAAAACTGGTGAATACTCTTTACCGGCAAAAAGCAAGCCGACCACTCAGGTTAGCTTCAGAGTCCTGCAAATTAATTTCTTACTGCTGAACAGCACTTAGGTAATTAATTAGAGACATAGTTCATTCAAAAGTAGCTTTCATGTCCATTCATGCTGCTACTGCAGGAACCAGCTGGGTCCCCACGGAGCTTTTAGTCTGAATTTTGGAACCATGTAATTTACTGCTAGGTACCAAAAATCACTGAATAACAAACCTAATTTCAAATGCTACAGTGTTAGCAAATGGCAAACGCATTTGTGTTAGTCTGGCTTACTTTACTGTGAAATGAAAATGACTTTGTTAAGATACTGCTTATCCCTGGCAGCACAGGTCACAAGGCAGGGACACATCCTGGGATGGGATGCCAGTCCATCACAACGCAGATGCTGATAGACACTATCATGTAATATGTGCAATTTAGAGAGACTAATTAGCTTAAGTCAGTCACCAGAGGCTGTGAGGGGAAACTGGAGTAGAATGAGGAAGCTCACACATACTCCAAACCTGCCACCTGAGACATTCTGAACAATTTTTTGCTATTTGGCAAAAAATAAGATAGAATAAAATGTTTCTATTTTGAAATCAAGCCTTTTCATTATTAAAACATGCATCACACATAAATATGACTCGAATGATATGTCTATGAGGAAGAGGGATAGAAAGAAAGAATGAGAAGCTAATTAGCCTCTGCATTGTGGCACCCGGACTGTCAGAGTGGAAAACCACTGTGTATGACCTTTTGAAAAGGGCTGACAGTAAAGTGTGCTTGTGAAGGATATGTATCAGAACAAATTTAACTCCTCAGGAAAGGCTGGCTGTCTGTTAAAAACACTAAGTTAATCTGCATGAAATCATCCTCCTCTCAGATACCCAGGGTTAAATAATCCATTTGTTGAAAACAACAAACCTTGTATGTTGGAAACATGATAGAAGACAAAAAAGATGAAACGTTAGTTAAAGCCATCGTTATTATATTTCTTTTCCTACCCTCTGCTCCTCCTCCCACTTTCTGCCTTCAGTCTTTTGGCAGGAATGATTCATTTAAGGTCTCCAGGGGATACAATACAGATCACAAGAGCTAATGCTGAAGCAGGAGCCAGTGAAAACTCATCAGTCTCTAAGGAGGAAAGGGGAGAGACTGACATCTCTTTGGGATAATACACAAGTAGACTGCCTGCAAACCCTGTTGCATTTAAATTACCTGTTTGTAAACTTCATCTTCCCCTAAGGCAAAGCATTGTTTTTTGCACCTGTAGTATGAAGCTCATTGTTAGTGAAAGGTCATCCCTTGTGGGGATATGTTTACACAGTTACATACTTGGACAGACAGACTCGCCCTCCAGAGACGCACCATGCTGACATCTGCACAAACTCACCCAGCACTGACAGACTCACCCTGAATAAAGACTCACCATGCTTAGATTCACTCTGACTATCAGACTCACCCAGTACTGGCAGACTCACCCTGAACAAAGACTCACCATGCTCTGATTCACTCTGATTGATATCTGGGATTTGTGATGCTCAGACTCAGCATGCTCACACTTAGTCGATACTGACAGACACACCATGCTCAGACTCACGTTGCACAGAAAGATTCACCATGCTCAGACTCACATTGTAAAGAAAGACTCACCATGCTCAGACTCACCGTGCTCAGATTCAGCCTGCATTGACAAACATTCAATGTTGAAATTTTAGATGAAATAATGATTATTAATTTTTAAAAGAATAAATACATGATTACGTAAACATATGTGTTTTAATTGGAGTTTCGTAGAAAAATTAACTTTGCTTGAATTTGCCAAGTCTTAATTGTCATTGACCTAAGTAGAACTCCAATTATTCATTTTTGAGAACAAATATTCCTCCAGATTTAAATATGGTAAAAAATTATAACATACCCCTTACAGTCAGAACACCAACACTCCAATGCCATTAAAGTACATACAAATTTCAGAAAACTTACAAAAGCTAGAGGAATAGAGGAAAATAACTATCAAAAATAGACTTACAGGTAAATATTGAAATACATTTTGAAGGACTTTTAAATGAAAATAATAACATTTACTTCCTTTCCACAGTGTGCAGTCATTGTCGAGAATGGTATGCTGGATGAATGTGCTTCGTGTTTGAAATGGACAGGCTGAATGTAGAAATGTTGCTATTTTTCACCACTAAGGCTGACCAACATTCAGACTCATTGAAAAGGTTGCTCCCCTTGACTCCACACAAGAAAAAATGAATTAAACACTTTTGTTTACAGCATTCAATTGAAGGGCCCTACAAAAAGCAAAGAGAGTTTTTGTATTTGTTAGCATTTCATACAAATAAATGTGCACACGTGTGATAAGATGCAAAACACATGTAACCTAGAGCTAGCATCATTTGATACACCGCATAAACTGACTGCATGTCACATTATCTAATTCATATTTCCTTCAGTGCAAAATCAAAAAAACAAATGTGTAATATTTTACAATCGGCTCTGCTCCTGCTTCTACAAAAAAATAGATGAGAGGTAGCAATACCAATATCCTCATAGATGTCTTCATATCCCAGCTTCATATCCCTTCATATCCAGAGTCCAAAAACCTGTAGCTCAGGTTAAGATGAAGTTAGCCCTGCAAACAAGTTGGATAGACAGCCTCCGTCCCTGACATCCATCAGCAAAACTGCAGTGGAACTTTCGTGACATCACTGTTCTGTGCCGTGTCCTGCCCAAGCATCTACTCGGGAAGTCAAGGACTATAGATAGAAATTACATAGAATCAATGCAATAACCCATCACACTGAATAACTTTTAAGGTTCTTAGTTGTATCAAAATACAATACACTCTTTGAAGATGAAGAGTTCTGGTGAAGATGATGTTTGTGGTTCCTCATGACATGAAATATGTATGAACATATGAGACCTGTTACATGTTTTGATTCAATGTAATCAGCTATGAAGATTCCGCAGCCACAGATTAACCAAAGAAGGAAAAGATTAAATCACAACCAAACAAGAAAGTGTGAATGAATATTCATAAACAGCTGCTTCCAAAACTAAGTGTTATGAGCTAATAGTGTGAGGTAAACAATGTTGTGATGTATCAACAACTTGGTGGTGAACAAACGGGGGTGGTAATGCCCCTATATAAATTTCCTCTGGAAATGTTCTGGGAAAACTGCATATCTCCCCAACTAAATTCAGAGTATGTTGACTTCATTCATTCATGCAAACTTTTAGATGTAATATTCTGTAGATATGCTCAGCAGGCTGAAGAGACTCAGCAGGATCTGCTGACGCACTAACACAGAACACAGAATGCAATCATAGGCACTCACGCCAGAACAGATCCTCATGATAAGAACACAATAGACTGGGAACACAGCTATTCAGCAAAATGTGTGGCAAGTTAATGGGAGAAAAGCCATACTGTGCCTGTTGTCACAACTACATGCTTGTTCATTCTGGGACCTTAGTCAAAAAGCCATAAAACTTGATTTGCAAGTCTGGCATACAAGTTCGTCGTACTACCATGCCATCCTTCTCATACATAGACTTGTGTTGACATACAACATCTCAGCAAAGAACAAACCAAGGAGAATTACAAGATGTCGGATGGACCGATACTATTTTCGAAATTCCCTGGTTATCAATAAGATACTATTCAGGAAGTACTCCACTAAGTTTCAGCCCACGTATTTCAAGTATTTAAATATTTGAGTTCCCGATAGTTAAATTTGCTGAGCGTGGAGGGTGAATTTCATTGTATGGTCTGGATTAAACTGTACTTTCCACTTGATGTGTCAGAAGTGCTGAAGAGAGATGAAGATGTGAAGAGCTATTTATGTGATGGTAGCAGCGTTTCTCGCTATTGAAAAGATCAGGGGCTAAGTGGCCGGGGGCTTGACTGTTTTATTTTCTTTGAAGGAAGATTGGCATCGGGGCTAAAATATTCGGGGTTAGGCTTAAAATATTCGGGGCTATAGCCCTATAGGACCTAAGGACGCCCATGTGTGATGGTGTAAAAGTTATATACCAAACATCAGTGTTTGTCTACCAGCCTGTACCCGCTCCTTGACTTGAATTTTTCAGGCTTTGAACATATCAATGACAGCTGATCCTGAATTTTATCACAACCCTCATAATCTGTCAGAATATTTCCTTATATTACAGTCGTACAAAATTTCCGTGAATGTGCTTATACTGTCCAGGTCTCACAATCTAATTTTGAAGCTGTGACAGAGAAAATGGAATAACAATCAAACAAGCCTTATTTCAATATGTTCTGCTTGTCTTCCAACAGGGAACAAACCTCCATCCCCCTATGAAGCATCACCACTAGAAAAAAAACACGTTTGATATCTGGCACCAGGGAAACGATGTCACTAACATCCAGTTGCTTCTCTGTATTTTTGTTTTTTTCAGTCTAATTACTTTGCTCTTTTAAGCTTAGGTCATTAACACATATTGTCCATCTCTGCAGAATTTACTATGTCTATTAGAGGCTCCTGCAGCTGAATGTTTCTTGCATTTGCATCCATTGATGCCTAATGTAATGCAAACTGCACCTCTTACATAGATTGCATGGGTTAGTGCACATGTGCATATGTGCCTTGTGTTTGTACATGATTCTCCTTCTGTCAGTGAGTGGTTTTGTGCATTTACATATGTCTGTTTCTCTTCTCCTTGTGCAGTGTTCTCTTAGACTGACAGATTTGCTGGGTAAAAAAGCTGCTTTATCCACTCCAAGGAGTAATTAATGTGTCTGTCAGACGTAGGCAATTAGATGAGTATAGCAGATGCATTAACTCAATGAAATCCATGTAATGGACGAAAAAAGCTTCAAATTTTAGCTCCCATCCATCTTTCAACTGGTCATCGTGGTCAGGGATGTGGGAGACTTTATTCTTATCCCAGGCAGCACAGGGCAAAACCGGACAGGGGTTCATCTGGAGAGTCATCAAAGAGCACATGTACAAACACGAGACAATTTTATAAATAACAGAGGTGGGTAGGTCAGGTCCAGAAAATCAAAATCCAGACCAAGATTTTGTTTCAACCAACCAGTTGAGTACCCTGTGACTTTTACTCTTTATACTTAACTGGTTGGTTGAAACAAAATCCTGGTCTGGATTCTGAAATTTTGCTTTTCAATTAGCAATCAATAGCATGTTTTTGGATGTTCTCTTTAAACATGTTACGGACATCCCTGACCATGATGAGCAGTTGGAAGATACACAATATGGCCAAAAGTATTCGGACACCTGGCCATTGGGTAATGTGATAATTATATGGTAATCAATTTTAACAGTACCAGTAATGATGATAATGATATAATTAAACATATAATTATATATGTGTATGTATGTACATAGTAATAATT
>JAODLD010000350.1:0-12259 GCA_026781065.1 Mormyrops boulengeri | reverse complement strand
GAATGACCTCAATAATTTAACTTCACGCTGCTATTAATGTGAACACGCCCCTTTCTATTAATGGTTCAATTACACAGAACCAGCAGCATGCATGCCATGTCTATTGGTTTTCTATTATTCTACTCCACCTACTAGCAAATTATTTGCCATGTAGAAAAAGGTAGAAAATGAATTTCTATCAAAAACAGTGATGGATCAGGTTAGTGATGTCGGACTGCTATTATCTTGCACACAACTGTATTTGTGGGTCTTCATCTTCTCTTTCCCACAGTGAACATAAAGGAGCAATTTAAACCTGTATTCCTGGGAGATACCATAGTACTCACCTGCTCAGGAGGAGTCAATGTCAAATGGTATTGCAATGGTACTGTAATCCAAAATATAACACAACAAAACTATATCTTCAGCATCCAATCTATGAGTGCAGAAGGCCAATATGCTTGCGAGAGCAATGGAATTAAGAGTGACGCATTACCACTCAAAATCAAATGTAAGTAAATATCTGCAATTGACAATAACCATTGTTACATTTAGATCTGTCAGGGTCAGCACCCGTCTGTCCCTTTTGTGTCTCCTCCCCGTTTGGCCAGCAGGTGTCGTTGGCCATCCTGTTCTCCCTGTGCCCAGGTCCTCAGTGTGTTTCCCCAGCTCCCCAGGTTGCTGTCTGGTGCTATGGGCTGAGAGTGTGATTACTAACCTGTTAGTTGTGTGTTTGAGCCCAGTCACCTCTATTTTTGTATTCATTAGACATTGCTCCCTTTTGTTTCTTTTGTATTAGTTTTCTTGTCCTAGGTTTTCCCTGCTTGTGTTCTGTTTTGTTCTTTTCTGGTTCCATTTAATTATCCTTGTGTTCTGTTCCTAGTGTTTTATTCCCAGTTAATGTTTTATAGTTTTTGGTAGTTTAACTTTCTAGTTTCTGTGTTTTATTATTAGTTCCACCTGTTGCCCGTTTTCCTGTGCCAGCCCTTGTTGATTGTTCTCACCTGTTCTGTATTATCTTCTTAGCCCTTTGTATTTAAGTACCTGATCCTACTTTGTTCCCTGTGGAGTCATTGATTGTGTTCTATGCCCTGAGTGTGTAACACATCCTTGTAAAATGTGCCACATGCCGTTTATATATAAATACATACAAATATGCTGCTATAGAAATATCTCTGGGAATTTAGTACAAGGTTATTTGTTTGCTTCGCAACAACCATCTATCAAGCAATACATGAACTAGTTCAATTTGTGAAAGTTTCTATTTAAATCTTTGCAATAAATGGTGATGCAGTTAATATTATTATACTTGATAATATTTACCATTACAAAAGATTTAAAGAGAAAATAAGAATGGCAAATTCACCTTGATTGGCAGGTCTGAGCCTGACTATATCTAATCTCCTTCTTTTCTTGCTTCTTTCATATCCCAGACGCCTTTCCTCCAGAGATCCTAGTCATACAGTCTGGAGATTCAGTGGTCTTTAAAGATGACTCTGTTCTTCTAGCCCTTTACGTGGACAATGACTGGGAGAATTGGGTGTGTTATGTGTATAAAAAACAGCACCTTTACCGTGTAAAAATAAAAGTTTACCCAAAAACTGGCCCTTTGGAGTTCATGACGTCCTCTGTGGAGAAGACATCAGACCCATATATTTATTGGTGTAAAAATAACATCACAAAAACGAGAAGCAGCACTGTTGTACTCACGGCAACCGGTAAGAAATGCTTTTATTAAAATGTCACTTTCTGTACTTTTCTATTGATCCATTTTTACACCAGTTATACAGATTTCTCTGAATGCTTAAACACTGTATACCTACGTGTGTGTGTGTTTGCTAAATGTATGACAGCATCTTTTTGCAAACTGCTGTGTCCTGCACAGAGGTCAAGCTAAAGCCACAAGGGCTTTTCAGTTACACTGTCAGCGTGTAGTTGGTGCTTTGTGTGTAAATTCAAATGACGGTTTGTGTGTACTGTATTGGCGAAACACAAGTTTTAAATAGAGTTTGAAGAGTTTTGCAAGAACTGTTTGCTTTTTCAAGAGATATATAATGTCTTGCTGGTTTGGTGTAAGGTTTTGTGGTTAGTGTGTAGAATTTAGCCTTTAGTTTCACAGATAGTGTCTAAGCAATAAGAAATAATTGTAATGGAAGAGTGCACAATTAATGTGAATTTATCTGAACATGGGATTTTCCATCAATCAAATCAACCTTAATTTACAGTTGACATGTATGTGGGGAATTATTTCACTGTGTCATATACAGTGTTGCGTTTTTGTGCTAATGTTATGTAAGAATTTTCTCCATAATTATTTGAATTGTCAGTCTCTGTCTTTGTTTCTCATTGTGCTGTTCTCACCCCTTCAGATCTAATGGTAAAACTTGTGCCTCACCCTGCTCCACTGGAACTGGGGAAAAAAATAGAACTGGAATGCGTTACACATGGCGCACCAAAGAAAAATAATGTCATGTTCTATAAAGATGGTGAAGCAATGCTGACTCATCCCCAAAACGATGTGAAATACCTGATTAAGAATATGACAAAGACCGACGAAGGAAACTACGAATGTGAAGCTACCTACACGTTCCAAGCGAGTACCAGCAATAGCGAGTTCACTGTCAGATCTGTGCCTCAGAAAGTCTTTAGCATAGGTATACAGCTGTGTGAGTGTGAAAGTGTGTGTATGTGTATGAGTGTAAATTCTGTCTTATTTACAGTACCAGTCAAAGGTTTGGAAAAACTGCCTAGAAAAGAGAGTGAAAGAGTGTTGCATCACATAACCTGGCCACATGACCTAAACACAGCAGAAACGGTTTTGGAGGAGTTTGACCAGAGAGTGAAGGAAAAGCGGCCAGTGAGTGATCAGCATATATGTGGGACCTCCTTCAGGGCAGCTGGAAAAGCATCCCAGGAGGCCACTTCATAACACTGGCATAGAGGAGACAGTAGGGTCAGTCAGTCCCTAGAGCAACTGGGGAAAAGCACTTTGCTCAAGGCCCCAGTGGTGGAATCATTCTGCCAACTCAAGGATTTGAACCAGCAACCTTTTGAGTTCCAACCCATAGAGCTGCCCCCCAAAAAATTATTCTTTTTTGAATACTTTTTTGGTCAGTACGTAATTCCATGTATGTTTTATTTATAGTATTTAGTTATTCTAAAATGTAGGGAAAATTACCAGTAAACCTTTCTATGGGAAGATGTGTCCAAACTTTTATCAGGTACTGTATATGTCTACATGTTTATTCATTAATACCATATTTTTATATTCTCTTTTTGTGTCTTTATCTTTAGGCTGTATTTTGTTTTGTGTATTCTTGACTTGATGGTATGTTTAAATTGTATACTCATGCTACCCCCCAAAAAAAACTCCATGTACTTCTTCTACATGGCAAATAAAAGCAGTCTGATTGGTTCTGATTGGTTATGATTGGTTTTCATTATTTCTGATTGGTTATGATTATTTCCCTTTTCCTGTGTCCTGTAGATGTAACTCTAGTGGCAGTCATGTCATACACGCCTGGGAATCCTGTGTGTGAATGCAAAACATGTGGGTCTGGCGGCAAGCCTGAATTCTACAAGATAAATGTAAATGGTCACTATGAAAAACTTAAAATTACAACCCTAATCCCGGGGAAGTATGCCTGTAGAGTTCGCTGGGGTGAGGGAGCCTCCTCATTCAGTCTGCCATTGTCTGGTGAGTGTTGGGATTTTATGATGTACAAAACTAACAGTCTGCATCCATGCCAGTTAAATTAAACCACACAGAACAGTGCAGATTTCCTTTTAGGATTGGGTTGGGTTAGGGCATTATGCATGAATCTTGGCAAATAAAGCAGATTCCATACATGCTACATTCTTCAGATATTGACAAAGAGTCTTCAAGTCTTCCAAATGAGATTTTTTTTCTTTGCTTCAGAGTTGCTCGTGCTCTGGTCTAGGAGACCAAGAAGCTGCCTTGTTAGTCAGACAAAGTATTCAACTGTCAATTGTCTTCATTGTTATTCTCCCTCTCATTCTCACCTGCAGTAACAGAATATGAACCCACAGATCACAATACAGGTGTAATCGTGGGGATTTTGGTGCTCATCTTGATTGTAGTGGGGCTCATCTTGACCATAGGATATTTCTACTGGAGCAGTAGAAATAAGCAAAAGTGTAAGTCTTTATTTTGTTTTATTGTAACTGCTTAGGTCTATCACCACCTTTCCATGTTTGTCTACCCAACAGCAGTCAAATTCAACTGACAGTTGTTTAATTTAATACCTTCTTTACACTTATCTGCAGTTGTTTATCTGCTTAGTGTCCTTCTTGGAATTGATTCAGTTTTTAGCCATTCTCTCTCAATTTTAGCCGAGGCATTGTACCAGGAGGTGCCACTAGACGCTGTGAAATCCGACAAAGGGGAAGGAGGTTATGAGGAGCTCAAGGGAGGAAAAAGAGGAGAGAAGAGTGGAGAGTATGACACACTGAAGGGGCCGGATGCAGACAAAGTCACAACAGCGGAAGTCTCAGACACTGGAGAGAAAGGTGGCTATGAGGCCCTGAAGGTTTCTCAAGATGATTCGAGGAAAAATGAGTACCAGACTCTTAAGGGGGAGGGGGGCAAGGTGGCAGAAGGGGGATACGAGGCCCTGAAGACATCTAAGGCAGAGGAGGATGCAGGAGTGTACCACACCCTCGGCCCAGCAGGAGAACAAGGCGCAGGATATGAGGCACTGAAGCTGTCCAAGGCAGAGGCGAAGGAAGGGGAGTACCAGACTATTCAGCCAGGAGGAAATTAAATGGAGGCCTGCACTCAGTGGAGTGAAAATGATCATTGTCTAACAGGTGGTCTGTCACCAGTGGGTTACATGGGAAGTTGCATTTGCACGTCTGTGGTGCGTGAATCCAGTGTGTGTGACACAAGACCGTGGATAACAGTGTTAAAAAAGGTGTTAAAGAAAAGATGTCGCTATTGAGGAAGGAGCCAAATGTGAGATCATATGTTTCTTTCATTATTTCATTAAACTTCCACATATACATTTAATTGTACAATTACAAGCATCATATAAAGTATATTTCTGCTTTGATATTGCATTTTAATCATAATTCCATTTTAATGGGGAATTCAATACATTTTGATGAGTTCAGTCATATGCAGAAAACATGTCTAGAATGTGTCTCAGTGTATTTGAATGAATTTAACTGTTTATTAATCAGTATTCAGTTTGTACTGTAAATGTATATTTTGGTATAAATTGCTACAGTAGATATTCCAGCTTCATCAGACATAGCATATTTTTATTTTAAAATGTATCTATGCTACAGAACCATATAGACATTACTTTCTAAAAGATGGTGTATTTCATCAGTTTATAGACAAATACGCATACGTTGTTTTTTCTGTTACCTGTCATTAAACAGCTAATTGAGTATGTTTGTGTGAATTTGTTAAATATATGACACATACAAATATATTTCTATTGATGGAATGAAGTTGCTTATTAAAAAAAAATATAAAATTCGGTGGGTGCATCTCTCTTTTGTCCAGGTTTATCTGAACTATTAAAAAAATCAGCTAGTTTTCAATTTTGTAATAGGATTCAGTTCAACTTCAACTGACTAGACTTCACCACAAGGTGGGGTTGTTAACAATGTTTTCACGTGGCTGTTCTCTGTCGTCCCTGCCTAAATATTATAATATTATTTTGCATAAAGATCAAAGGTAGTGTTAGTGATTGAAAAGATACTCTGCTATTTGTTTTCAGGTGTTAGTTGTTGGACTGACAAGTTAGATGGAATAGAAGTAAAACATTAAGCAATTAATATAATATAATCAATACTAATTATTTAGCAGCTGAATAATCAATGAAATCGTTAACCATATTATAGGGAAATAATTTCAGACACAGGCACAAGCAATGCTCATTCTAATAGGAGTAAAATGTTCCCTTTGGCCGATCAGACACAGAGTTCAATTTGGCGCATATGGACCCTGAGAGGAACAGGGAAAGTGCACTCCTCCTTCATACGGTCATTAACTAAGTGATCTTGCTATCCCCCTCTCCCCAGCCCCTGTTCTCCTCCCTAACAGATGGATACAGGATTACACAGTGATTTTAGATGACGATTAGTGAGAGGAGTGTCCTGAGTACGCAGGGAAGGCGCAGAAGAAAGGTTTTTGAGAATGTAGCACATACTGTAACTGTCATTTAAGAGATGTGTCTCAGGCTTATTCTCAGATTTCAAGTTTTTACTACTTATATGATTCTATAATGGATTTCTATAAATGGATTTTGTAGCTGCATTGAGCAGCAGAGGGGAGCTGATGAAGAAAATTTTTGCATGTTAAGTGAATAGGGATAAGTGATGGACGTGAAGGTCTTTACTCTATACAGTCTTTGTAGAACACTTCTGCTGGTCAGTGCTGCAGGGATATGTGATGGGCATGAAGGTCTTTACTCTATACAGTCTTTGGAGAACACCTTAGCTGGTCAGTGCAGTGGGGATATGTGATGCAAGTGAATGTCTTTACTCTATACAGTCTTTCTAAAACACCGTAGCTCAGGGGTGCCCAACTCCAGTCCTGGAGGGCCAGAGCCCTGCACATTTTTGGGTTTTCCCTCATTTAACAGACCTGATTCAACTGCTTGTGCTAATTACCACACAGCTGTTGAGCTGAATCATTTATGGTGGAACAGGGAAAGAACTAAGCTACACAGGGCTCCGGCCCTCCAGGACTGGAGGTGGGCAGCCCTGCTTTAGCTGGTTAGTGCTCAGGGATGTCTAATGGACATAAAGGTCTGTACTCTATACAGTCTTTGTAGAACACCCGAGGTGGTCAGTGCTGCAGGGGTATGTGATGGGCGCAAAGGTCTTTACCCTATACAATGTTTGTAGAACACCCGAGGTGGTCAGTGCTGCAGGGATATCTGATGGGCGCAAAGGTCTTTACCCTATACAGTCTTTGTAGAACACCCGAGGTGGCCAGTGCTGCAGGGATATGTGATGGGCGTGAAGGTATTTGCCCTATACAGTCTTTGTAGAACACCCGAGCTGGTCGGTGCTGCAGGGATATGTGATGGGCGTGAAGGTCTTTACTCAATACAGTCTTAGTAGAACACCCGAGGTGGTCAGTGCTGCAAGGATATGTGATGGGTGTGAAGGTCTTTACCCTATACAGTCTTTGTAGAACACCTTAGCTGTTTAGTGCTGCAGGGATATGTGATGGACGTGAAGGTCCTTACTCTACACAGTCTTTGTAGAACACCTTAGCTAGTTAGAGCTCAGGGATATGTGATGGGCATGAAGGTCTTTACTCTATACAGTCTTTGTAGAACACCTTAGCTCAGGGGTGGCCAATCTTATCCAGAAAGGGCCACTGTGTGTGCGGGTTTTCGCTGCAACTTCCTAATTAGATTACTAATTAGAGGACTGGTTGGCTGAAGAGTCCTCACTCCTGGGTTTGAAAAGCTGACCTAAAGGTTACCCCAAAAACCAGCACACACACTGGCCCTTTGCGGATAAGATTGGCCACCCCTGCCTCAGCTGGTCAGTGCAGCAGGGATATGTGATGCAGGTGAAGGTCCTTACTCTATACAGTCTTTGTAGAACATCTTAGCTGGTCAGTGCAGTGGGGATATGTGATGGGCGTGAAGGTCCTTACTCTATACAGTCTTTGTAGAACACCTTAGCTGGTCAGTGCTGAAAGGATATGTGATGGAGGTGAAGATCTTCACTCTATACAGTCTTCGTAGAACACCTTAGCTGATCAGTGGTGCATACATGTTATGGAGGTGAAGGTCTTTAGGGCCTTACTTTTTCAATTAAGAAATTAGGGTTTGTTTTATAACTCTAAGACTACTCCATAAGACAGTACCCAGGGCACCTACCTCATGCTTACATGGCTACTGGAGGGGGTGCTACATAAATTGGAGGCACCGTTGGGACAATAATAATTACTATTAATACATGATAATAGTAATACATAATAATAATACATTTCAGATAGCTCGATGACTGGGATTTTAAGGTGGCATTTTTATCATTCTCTTGTATCATTCTCAGCATTGATATTGTAAGGTTGGTGAGAAATGTCTAAGTCACATTTTCAGTAGTTAATTTGTTTGGTAGATCAGAAATAAGGGTCAGTGAGGTATAATTAATTGCAACTGAGCGAATGGTGCAGCTCAGAAACTGGTGAAGGGAAGAGGTATCAACCCTGAGTATGCTTTGTGGTGAAAGATGTCCCTGAAGACGCAGAGGTATCTCTCGTTGAAGAGACTTTTCAGTCCTTCAAGGCCCTGGAAGGAGTTAGGGTGCAAGGTAGGATGTATGAGCCCTGACACGATGTCTAATGGTTTTATATGAATGTCGTAAAAGGGTGATTGTCAGAGCCATCCCGTTGGATGTGTTGCCAGGAGGGGGTGACAAGCCATGGAGAATTTTGGGAGTCTCTGATGAGTGGGATGAAGCTGTAGGGACTCAACATCCTCCTGGTTCTGCAGAAAGGAGGGAAACCCTGATGTGAATATAGCAAGTTCACCCCTGGCATGCTCATCGGAAGCCATCATTTGTGCTGTTGGGGATTTCATGCAGAGGCAGGGCAGGTTGTCTGCAGATAGTACCATGCTCAGGGGGCTGCATAACTTTCTCATGAGTTCTCTCAACATCACCAGGGGAAGAACAGCTCGACAACTGGATAGAGTAAGGACACCTCATGATAGACAACTCTGAGCACTCAGATAAAGAGAAAAGACTGAAGATTATAGAGAGTTTAAAAGGTCCAGCTGCTGAGGTAGGCCAGGCAGTTCGATTTAGACACCCACCCACAAAGAGCACGGAAGCCTCAGAGAATACTTTTGGGTCATTCGTGACTGGAGAGGAACTTTAGGTCTCATTCAAACTCTGTTGCCAGCAATCAGGGGAGCAGTTGTCTGAGTTTCTTACACAGATAGAGAAAAATTTGAACAGAGTAGTATAGAAAGGGCGTCTCCCTGCAGCAGAAGCAAATAAAGTGTGCCTGTCATGGGGCCGGGCAGATTTGAAGGGTGAGGCATGGTGCAGGCAGGAACAGAGGGTGGACGACCCACTGGCGGCTCACAGGAACATAGAGGTTTATTAAACAAAACTGAAGACACTAGAAACACTTACAAAACAAATACAGACCGTGAGGGGTCAAAAGTAAAAGGGGATAAACAAAGACTACAATCAAACCTCCTGTAAAAAAAATATTTTTCTGTTTTTATTGACGTGCCACACACAGAACAAACAAACCCGGTGCAAAAGGGACTCAGGAGTGACTATAGAGAAAACAATAAACAAAACCCAGCTTCCAAATGAAACCCAAAGCTAACTTAGGTACGTGCAGGGAAAACAAAAACAAAACAACAAATTCTACACCTTACTCCCTATCCAAACAACAGCATGCAACATAAGCTCGCAAAACAAAAATGGCAGTCACTCCCTATGCACCTGACACACAAAGAGCATACACAGAGATGAAAGCGAGATGAAATGGGTCAGGGAAGGTGGGCGGGCGGGCAGGCTACAACTAAACTAACAAAACTATCTCTATGTCACTATGTCTTGCACTATAACCGATACGGTGATGTACACTGGTTGTGTACACTGATCCACATTGTTCAGACAGCATTCCGATATTGTTCAGCATTAATGTGTATAAGGTGCGTCCTTTCACCCCTAGCACCAAGAGTGGGTTAAATATTGTCCCCATTTACTCAATGACAGTGAGCCATTGGGGAAAAGCATCCTTATTACAGAGAATGTCCAAACCCTTGCACTTCCCACTGGTGTGTTTGTCCAGCCCACCATACTGTTTTCATCTACACTTAACAAAAGCCACTTTTTGGTCAGGGTATGGAATAAGTCATGCAAAGAAGTTTCCATTCAAGCTGGCACCATTGTAGCACACTTGAGTGTGGCAGATATGGCGACTGCTGTCAAATGTGATGACCATAAGAAATGTCTAAAGATTAATCCATCCCTATTTGATTTGGGGGACTCACCCATTTCAGAGGAGTAGAAAAAGAGACTCAACTAAGTTAGCTGAACAAGTTAATGTGTTTTCACTAAACGAGTGGGATGTTGGTCTGGCACAGGGGGTGGAACACAGCATCAGACTTACCAATAATAGCCCGTCCAGAGTGAGATCCTGCCATATGGCACCTGTCGATCTGGACAATTTACATCATCAGGAGCTGTGAGCAGCAAACATCATAAAGAAATCAAGGAGCCCTTACACATCTCTTATAGTCATTGTGCAGAAAATTCAAGTCAGTTGCGTATGCGTATAGATTATCGCATGCTGAACCATCACGGAATACCTGATCAGAATACAATGCCATGCAATGATGATGCGCTTGCCTTTCTGAATGGGAGCAAGTAGTTCTCTATGTTAGATTTATGCAGTGGATACTATCAGATTCCAGTGGCAGAAGGGGATAAAGAAAAGACCACTTATCTGCCAAATGGGTTTTTACCAGTTTAAAAGTATCCCACAGGGTGTTAACAGGGCTCCTGCGACATTCTAAAGGCTTATGGAGAAGGCAGTAGGCGACAGGCACCTCTTGGAGGTGGTTGTATACTTAAACTAAAGTTTTTAGAAGCACATTAGAACAGCACGAGGAACGTCTTTTTAACAAGTTTTGCACCAACTGGAAGCAGGTAGTTAATACCATCAGGTACATTTAATATAGCCGGATTAACAACATCACGCAAGGAGTTTAATAACAAAGAAAAAACAAAATCACAAAACAGAGGGAAACAGGTGCCATCTTTCAAAAGTTCACATAATTATTACTTTCAAAAATATAAACATTAAGAACAAAAAAACAAAAATAAAAACCAGAACAATAAACCATCCATCCATCCATCTTCTACCGCTTTTCCGTGTCGGGTCGCGGGGGCAGTAGTCTCTGCAGGGAAACCCAGACTTCCCTCTCTCCGGCCACTTCATTCAGCTCCTCCGGGGGAATCCTGAGGTGTTTCCAGGCCAGCCGAGAGACACAGTCCCTCCAGCGTGTCCTGGGTCTTCCACCAGGGAGGGGTCCAGGAGGTATCATAAGCAGATGCCCAAGCCACCTCATCTTGCTCCTCTCAATGCAGAGGAGTAGCGGCTCTACTCTGAGTCGCTCCCGAATGACCGAGCTCCTCACCCTATCTCTAAGGATTAGCCCAGCCACCCTGCGGAGGAAACTCATTTCGGCTACTTGTACTCGCGATCTCGTTCTTTCGGTCACTACCCATACTATAGGTGAGGGTAGGAACGTAGATCGACTGGTAAATCGAGAGCTTTGCCTTCTGGCTCAGCTCTTCACCATGACAGACCAATGCAGCGCCCGCATCACTGATGACACCGCACCGATCCGCCTGTTGATCTCCCGTTCCATCCTTCCCTTACTCGTGAACAAGACCCCAGGATACTTAAACTCTGTGTTTTTTTTTTTCTCTCCCACTCCCTCTATCCTCCTCCTCCTTTCTCCCTTTTTCCCTTTTTTTTTTCCTCTTCTCTCTTCCCTTTCTCCTTCTCTCTCCCCTTCTCCTTCTGATGAGGAAAATAAATAAATAGATAAGGATAATTAAAATACATATATATATATAAATAAGTAAATAAAAGATAAAGTAGTCCTCCGCAGAGGGGGGGTGGTGGAGGGCCAACAAAAAAAAAAAAGGAAACGAGTCCGACTTATTGCCGACCATGCGGACCAAGCTCTGACACCGGTCATACAGGGACCGAACAGCCGTTATAAGGAAGCCCGGCACCCCATACTCCCGCTCCCCACAGGACTCCCCGAGGGACGCGGTCGAATGCCTTCTCCAAGTCCACAAAACACATGTTGACTGGTTGGGCAAACTCCCATGAACCCTCCAAGACCCTGCTGAGAGTATAGAGCTCGTCCACTGTTCCATGGCCAGGGTGAAAACCACACTGCTCCTCCTGAATCCGAGGTTCAACAATCCAACGGACCCTCCTCTCCAGAACCCCCGAATAGACCTTACCAGGGAGGCTGAGGAGTGTGATAGTGTTGTAGTCAAGACCACCTAAACCGAGACCAAAACATTGCCAAGACTGGAGGGTATCAAGACCAAGACACTGCCGAGACTTGAGGGTACCAAGACCAAGACACACTAAGGCGAGACCAAGACCAATGCTGCTTGAGACCAAGACCAAGACCGAAAACAGACTAGAGCTAGAATTGACATCACATTACTCAGATCAACTGTAGAGAAAAAAGGCATTGCTGTAAAGTGTCATTACTTGTTAAATCAAATTCAT
>JAODLD010000349.1:0-12311 GCA_026781065.1 Mormyrops boulengeri | reverse complement strand
GATCTTTTCTGCTGTCCGTACGGTCCGCTGCAGTCTGTTCCTGTCCTGTTTAGTGGCTGCTCCATACCAGACTGTGAGAGATGGTCACCAAATAGAACTGGTATCTAATTTTAAATTTTTAATTGATGACCACCTGTCTTGTAAGGAGCACATTAAGTATATAGCAAAAAATCTGAAGTCCCTTTTAGGATTTTATTATAGAAATAAATCTTGCTTTTCCATTTATGTAAAATTAAAACTGGTTGAATCGACATTTTTGCCTGTTATTGACTATGGTGATGTACTGTATATGCATGAATCTGCTCATTGCTTACGCATGTTGGATAGTGTGTATCATGGAGCACTGAAGTTTATTTCAAACAGTGGTTCTCTTAATTACTCATCATTGTGTTTTTTATGCTAAAGTAAATTGGTCATCTTCACAAGCTCGTCGCCTTAGTCACTGGTATGTGTTCATACATAAAGCCATTCTGGGCAAAATTCCTCCTTATTTATCGTCATTCTTGATCTGGAGGCAAGGAGGTCGTAATCCTTGCCCGATGGACTTTTTAAAAATGGTTGTTCCAAAAGTAATAACTTTGGAAGAATTGGGAAAGAAAGCGTTTTAGTTTTCAGCACGGGATGCGTGGAACACTCTTCAAGCTGAACTTCGTCTGAAAAATTTAATACCCTTGAATGAATTTAAAGTTTTGGTAAAAACTCTGTACTTTAGGTTGTCTGTGTGCAAGTGTATGGTTTGAGTATGTCTTTATGTAATTTTATGTAAGATTTTGTACTGACACTGTGTTGCTCCTACCTTGGCCAGGTCTCCTTTGCAAAAGAGATCTGTGATCTCAATAGGACAAACCTGGTTAAATAAAGGTTAAAAGAAAAATAGTGGAAAACTGTAGTTTCTTGCATTGAAATAGGCTGTATGTGAAAAGTTCTGGGAATATTTGTACTATGCCCCTCATTTTACCTTTTACACTGACAATTACCCATTGACCTACATCACAGCTACAGCAAAGCTCAATGCTGTGGACCATTGGTGGGAACTCTCAGATTTTCGATTTGATGTGAAATACAGGCCTGGAAAGTCAAATGTGGATGCAGACACCCTATCTCACCTTCCCCTGGATATGGAGAAATATTCAATGAAGTATACGGAGGAGTTCTCAGTCGAGGCAGTTTGTGCTACATGGGATGGGAGTCAGGCAGCAAAACTGAAAGATGTGGCCTGGGTTGCAGCACTCAACATTGCTACCCGAGCCTCTCACCAGCAGCTCCAGTCTCACCTACCAACCATCAGCCATGAGGATCTTGAGAGGGCCCAGAGAGAGGATGAAGCCATCAGCAAGGTAATTGAATTAAAGGAGTCAGAGAAAAAACTAACTGAGGAAGCATGCAAAACAGTAAGACGAGCCGCTCGCAAACTGCTTCATGACCTTGAGAATGACATCCTTTATAGACAAACCAAAGAGAGGAAACAGTTAGTCTTCCCTTTAAAGTATAGAAAACTCGCCTTGAAACATCTTCATAATGAGATGGGCCATATTGGCACAGAACGAGTGCTCCACCTTGCGAGGGTGCGCTTCTACTGACCCTTTATGGCTAAAGAGATCAAAGATTATCTCACCCAAAAATGTCCTTGTATTATATCCAAAAAGCCTGCATCACACACTCCAGCTCCCATGGGCAGCATTACGTCTAACTTCCCTTTAGTGCTTGTGTACATTGATTACCTAGACCTGGAAGCCTTGGAGGGTTTGAATTTATTCTGATGGTAGTTGATCATTTCACTAGATTTGCCCAGGCATACCCCACGAAGAACAAGAGTGGAAAACTTCTGCTGAGTGCACGTTTAGTGACTTCATACCAAGATTTAGATATCCGGCAAAACTGCATCACAACCAGGGCCGTGAGTTTGAAAATTAACTGTTTCAGGGATTGCAACTACTGTCTGGAGTTGGCCATTCAAGAACATCTCCCTACCACCCACAAGGCAATCCAGCCGAGCGTTTGAACCACACCATACTCCAGATGTTGAGGACACTGACTAAAAGTGAAAAGCTGCAGTGGAAGGATCACCGCCCACATATAATACACGCTTACAACTATACTCGACATGAATCCACCGGTTACTCATCCTATTTCCTCTTTTATGGCCGTCATCCGCGTCTCGCAGTTGACTTGTTGTTTGGGTTAATTGAAGAGAAGGAATTATACTCACCCAGAGGATATGCGGAGACATTGCCTGAGAGAATGTCAGAAGCATACCGGATCGCCAGTGAAAACAGCAGGAAGTCCAGTGCAAGGGGGAAAGTAACATATGATAAGAAAGCAAAAGGAGTTGTATTACAACCCAGAGATAGAGTTCTGGTCAGGAACCTCAGTGAACAGGGAAGACCAGGCAAATTAAGACCCTACTGGGAGAAGGCTATACTTACATAGTCAGGCAACAACTTGCTGAGAGTCCAGTGTTCATTCTCTATCCAGAGAAGGGAGATAAGCAAAAAAACTAGAACATTGCACCGTAATTTCCTGTTGTTGGTGAATGACTTACCTGTTGAGGTCACTCCACACTATGTCAGACCCCCTGCTGAAAGAAAAACATGTCATAAACTGAGACAAGAGAAAGTAACAGACAGGCAAAGACAAAGAGACTCCAGTGAAAACTCTAAACAAGAATCAGAGGATGAATGTAACTCTGGCTACTGGTTAAGGATGCCTGTAGAAGGAACAGACAAAAGAATAGATATCTATCAGGAACAACACAGTGTGCATCAGAGGAATCCAACCCTAAGGCATGCAAAAGGAATAACAAAGAGAGGAAATGAACCCTCACCTGCCCCAACACTGACAGGAAAGGAAACCCAGACAGGATCTGAACAGTCGCTAAATTCTGTCTTGCCACCTGTAGAAGATGGATCGGCACCAGCACAGATGCTTATGAGTGAGGAAGACAGGCAAGACACTGATGAAACCCCATCTGTTGCTAGAATTGAGGAAAATGATGAGGATAATGAGAACCTGAACTCTGACTCAGAAGTTAGAGATTTGTGACTGTTACAGAAGTGCAGAGCTAAGATTAACGGATAGAATATTTAGAGTTTTAGTTTAAAAGGTTTAAAAGCTTTGGAAAATGTCAGGAGCCATTTTTATTTTGTCAGGGAACATGTGATGCCCACAAATGTGTGATCAAATCTGTGTGAATATGTATGTAAGACCCATTTTCCCTTGATGTGAATAATTTGGTGTTTTGGCCCAAGACAATACTTTTTTTCGACAGTAGGTGGCAGCGCGAGACTGGTTTACATCAGAAACAGCAGTCTGTAGCACGCCTTTTGCGGTTTCCCTCATTAATGGAAGACAGAAACACTGCAAAGGAACACCACGTCTCCCTGACTCATCACTTCTTTCCTGTGTTACAGGATACGTATAACAGCTTGCGTGTGCTGCAGCCTGGTACCTTTAACAAACACCCCCATTTTCAACACATATGCATATCTTTGGGGGCAAATTGACCCCACCATTCATTTGAGTAGGATTTAATGAAATTAAATTGGGTGTGCTTGAGTGTCCCGCTTTCCCTGCATCATCATGAGTGTTTGCCGACTCCCTCAATCCCCTGGATAAATTACCCATTTTACCGATCTCTGCTCTAGACCCCAATTTTTATTCCCATCTTGTGATTTGGCTTCTTGGTTGCACTACATTCTGTTTCCATTCTGTCCCATTAGAACTGATGTCATATTTATTCATCGTAATGAATCGTGATGCATCTTTCATCTCATGTAGTTACTATATTAGTTCATGATTTGTACTTGAGTAGTAACTGAGTCACTAAGTTACTAAGGAACCATATTGTAAAATGTTACCGATACTTTTCATTTACCTAAAATATTTAAAGTTTAATGATTTAATTTATTTGACATCAAATAAGATTCTCTTCACGTACTTGCAGGTCGCTGTCTATTCAGGCAGTACACGTCTAAAAATCCAGGACGGTACAGGATCAAGCTCTGGGTGACACCCATTCCAGTTATGCCTGGAGTATCCAGGCATACACTGGAAAGCCGATGTCCAGGGTGAAAAAGCAGGCCCTGCAAGTCATCATGGATTTGGCCCAGGGGCTCACTGGGCACAGTATCACCTGTGACAGTTAATTTTTTTCCAAATTTCGAGCTGTTCTCTATAAAATACAGAGCAGTATTTTCATCATTTGATTATCTTGAAAAGGAATAATCATTAAAATTTGCTAAGTTTTTTTTCCTATAACAGGGTAAAAATGTTTTAGCAAAACTGACTGATCTTAATCTAGCTGGTTAGTGATGTGACAATTGCATGTGCGAAACATACGATGTTCGTATTAACGTCTGAGAGATTTCCCTAGTTAATTCGTGGTTATTTAGTTATTTTCATTTAGCTCACTCATTCATAGCTTTTATATTTCTTACTTTTTATATTTTTTCTGTCCGTGCTACTTGCTTCCTCACATCATGTTCTTCGCCTGTCGTGTAATGCACTCTCACCAAGGCCGTCTGACCACCTGGCTCCAGGAGTCTGTGTGAAGACTGTAGATAAAGGGCGTGCTTCCCTCACTGGGGGCAGACAGACGCAGACAGACACTGAATCAGCCATGTAAGAACATCTTTCTGTAATATTTTCATTATGTCTTAATAAACTGCTTAAGGAACCCGCCTCATCATTGGACTCTGAAGGAACCTGAAGTTTCACTGAAGAAATCTATCATATCGCCCAGCCCTATAATATATTACAACCATTTTTCGAAATCTGTACAAAATACCCCACCTCACATTGTGAAAACCAACACCTTTCATGAAGTACCAAAAGTATGGTACCTGGTGTGGTGGAAAAGCTTCCTCTTTCTTGGTATTGAGAGTGGGCCATTTAGACAGAACTTGGGGAAAAAACACAACCTAAAAGGGTGAGTGTCTGGATATGGAATTCACATTTCTTCATCTTGACAGAAAGAGGATTCTCTCTGAGACACTGTAAAACTTGCCGTACATGCTCGGTCAAATTAGCGGTGTAAATGAGCAAGTCATCAATATAGTGCTCTGAATGTTGAGCTTAGTGAAACAGCGCACAAAGCACACCTGCTCCAGTGTGGCTTTGTTTAGGGGAAGTAGCTGAATTTCAGTCCTTCTTTTCCACAAAAAAGAACCTAGTGGCAACAAGCTAAGTGGATGGAAATATAGGTAATGTGGCCACAGGCAGTAAGTCAATGGCACAGTCCTACAGTTGGTGCTGGGGTAGACAGGTGATGTTCATCTTCATAAATATATCTAGGAAGTTGGAATATGTCTGTCTGGGGATCTGGGCTTTCAACAGAAGTAGCATGCACGGGTAACTGCAGGCAGTTGGAGAAGAAGGAGGGATTCCAGAATGTCAGTTCGCCCATTTTCCATGAGAAATGGGGATCGTTGCTGACCAGCCAGGGTTGCCCGAGGACGATGGGATCATAGGGAGAATTGCTCTGGAAGAACTTGATCCATCCCTGGTTGAGGCGATCCAGCTAGAGGTAGATCAGTAATGTGTGCTGTATGATAGCCCTTTTCTGATGGAAAACTGTCTATAGCGCAGATGTTAAGTGAGGGGTCCACAGGGTGCAGGAGAAGGTGGAGGTGCCTGGCCAGGTAATAATAATAATAATACATTTTATTTATAGGTGCCTTTCTAGACACTCAAGGACACCATACAGTGAATGCAAAATAACAATATAAATAATAAAATCACAATAATACAAAAAATACAAGAATATAAAGCATAGGTTAAATTAGACAAAGCAACTGAATTCACAGAGAGAAAGCAAGCTTGAATAGATGGGTTTTAAGTTTCGATTTGAAAAGTGGAAGTGAGTCAATGTTTCTGAGCTCAGATGGTAAAGAGTTCCAGAGCCAAGGAGCTGAGCAACTGAAAGCTCTGCTCCCCATGGTGGCAAGGCGGGTGCGGGGGATAGTGAAATGGATGGCGGATGAGGATCTGAGGGTGCGAGAGGGAGTGGCAACTTGTAGGATGTTGGACAGATATGGAGGGGCAAGGTTGTGGATGGCCTTAAATGTTGACAGCAAGATGTTAAAGTCAATACAGAACTTAACTGGCAGCCAGTGGAGCTGCTGCAAAACCGGAGTGATGTGGTGGATGAAGGGGGTTCGGGTGATAATCTGGGAAGCTGAATTTTGGACCAATTGAAGCTTATGACGGGATTTCTTAGAGAGACTAAAGAGGAGAGAATTGCAGTAATCCAAGCGAGTGGTAACAAGACCTGTTAACAAGAATAGCAGTAGAACACGGGGTAAGGGAGGGACGTAGGTGATTAATATTACATAGGTGGAAATATGAAGACCAGGTGATGTTATTGATGTGAGACTGGAAGGATAAGGTACTGTCGAGGATGACACCCAGACTCTTAACCTGTGGTGAGGGGAAAACACAAGAGTTATCAATAACTAGAGAAAAACTGTCAGTATTGAGTAGTGCTGATTTAGTTCCAACTAGAAGAACCTCAGTTTTGACATTATTTAATTTGAGAAAGTTTAAAGAATACCAGGACTTAATTTCTGTAAAACAATCAGTGAGGGAGGAAGATAACATGGAAGAGTTGGGTTTGCTACTGAAGTAGAGCTGGGTGTCATCTGCATAACAGTGGATATTGATATTGTACTTGCGAAAGATATTGCCAAGGGGAAGGAGGTAGATAAAAAAGAGGAGGGGCCCCAGGACAGAGCCCTGGGGCACACCTGAAGTGACATTGGAAGGCTGAGATGTGAAAGATTTGAGCTGAATGAACTGAGTGCAGCCAGAGAGATAAGATTTGATCCAGTGTAATGGAGTGTGCGTACTACCAATGGAAGATTATCTATTTACGAAAGTGTTGTGACAAATAGTATCAAAGGCCACATTCAGGTCAAGAAGAATGAGAAAAGTTGGCAAACCAGAGTCAGCTGCCGTAAGTAGGTCATTAGTGATTTTTATAAGTGCAGTTTCTGTGCTATGAAGACGGAGAAAACCAGACTGGAACTGTTCATACAAATTATTG
The DNA here is from genome assembly GCA_026781065.1 of Mormyrops boulengeri. Taxonomy (NCBI): domain Eukaryota; kingdom Metazoa; phylum Chordata; class Actinopteri; order Osteoglossiformes; family Mormyridae; genus Mormyrops; species Mormyrops boulengeri. The sequence goes on along the minus strand of JAODLD010000349.1, from coordinate 5,269 downwards.
TGAGATAAGTGGGAATGAAGTTGAATAGCTACTGTTTTTTCAAGAATTTTAGAGATAAAAGGTAAGTTAGAAATTGGACAGAAGTTACTGAAGTCGGTAGGATCAGCCCCAGGTCATTTTAGTATTGGAGTTATGACAGCAGTTTTGAACAATGGAGGAACAGTTCCAGTGGTGAGAGAAGAGTAAATGATGGAAGAAATGAAGGGAACCAGAGAAGGGAGACAGGCTTTAACCAAATCTGTGGGTAGAGGGTCTAACTGACAGGTTAACTGACAGTCAGTATTTGATTTAGGGGGACGGTAAACAGTTGCAATGATGGTAGGAGTAGGTCCAGACAGTTGACATACAGTGGATTCAAAAGAGTCGAATGCCTGAACAGACACCGGCAAGACTCTCCATTTCTCACGGTAAATTACCGCGAGACCTCCTCCACGGCCGGAGCCACAGGGTTCAGAGATGTAAAAAAACCCTGGAGGAGTAGATTCATTAAGCTGAGAAAAGTCGTGGCAGTTGCCATGTCTCAGACAGAAAAAGTCAAACTTATGGTTGATCAGGAGATCCTGGATGAGATGTCCCTTGCTCTTAAGTGAGCGGATGTTTAACAGACTGTTGACAGTTGAAGTTTCACGTAAAGTAGCAGTGTCAGTCGACCGAACTAGGCTTGCTAGCACACTGTGGTCGACAGTCCTGCCGGAGTTACATGGAGGACGATGCGTGCTGGACCAGATGGAGTTTATTGTTTTTGAGGTGTCAGTCTGGAAACCCCAGCAGGACCCACGGTGAATGTATCTCCGGCGAGGTCAGAAAGTGATATCCAGATATATCTTCAGTATAGTCGGCGAATGTTCAGACAGGTGGAAACGCAGCCGGAGGAGCTCAGCCACTGAATATTGGAGCAGACCCATCGGTTGGAACACAAGCGACAGTGGAGTCCAGATAAACACAAGCCAGGTAAAAATGCAACTGATCCACATTGTAGGCGAGGACACGGACAACTTAAACGTCAAGTGGGCAGATCCAGAGAAGACTCAAAATAACTTTCCCAATTGAGATCAAATTCACAATATGAAGTTCATAAAACTAATTATAGAGTTAAAAATTAGAAATCAAAATTTAGCAATTACTGGCAAGCCGTGGCAATCAGTTCACGCCAGCGTTTGCCCAAACGGATGTCCAACTCAATCTGAGGTCTCTGTTGAGGAAACTCCTGGTGACTCAATTAGGGTTAATTAGGGTTATGAATGAATGAGCACCAAAGTCAAGGTGAAGGGCGACAGACAGAGAGTTCAAGGTGAATCACAGGAATCAGGAATATAGAAATTCTGACCTTAGTGGTCCTACTGTGAGAGTCACTGTGAGCAAGTAGCATCAGGCAGGGACCAATAAGTTGTGCTGAGCCCCTGGCATATAGGCAAAGCACCCTTCCAAGCTGCATGGGCTTACCCAGGTTCAATGTCAGAGCTGGCGCAATAGCCCAGGGAGGAGATGGGGTGGTCAACCGGGGCTGATGGCAATGATACACAGCAGGCTGTCCATGGGTTCAGACAACTGAATAAATTCCTCCAGTCCGAGGTCCTCCCCTCGGCACGGCATCTCTGTCTGCAGTTTGGTGCTGAGCCCCCTGCAGTAGACTGTGACAAGGGCTGCCCTGCTCTACTCGCTGGCTGCCATGAGGGTATGGAACTCTATGATGAATTCTGCCGCATGACACAATTGCTGGCTTACGGTGGCCAATCAAACACCTCCCTTACTGTAGTGCAAAAGTTCTTGAAAAAAGTGACATGTGCATGGGTGGAGTGAGGCGGAGTGTGGGGAGGGGGTTGAGGAGGGGCTGTCATGAGTTAAGAGTTCAGGAGTCTAATGGGTTGAGGAATGAAACTATTACAGAATCTGTCTGTCCTGGTCCTGATGCTGCAAAACCTCTTCCCAGAGGCCAGCAGGGAGAACAGTCCGTGGTAGGGGTGGGTGAAGTCCCTGACGATGTTACGGGCTCTGCTCAGACAGCGTTTGTGCGCAATGTCCTGGATGGATGGAAGAGAAGTCCCGATGATCCTCTCTGCAGTCCTCACCAGTCTCTGCAGCGATTTCCCGTCTGAATCCTTTGAGCTGCCAAACCAGATGGAGATACAGCTGGTCAGCACGCTCTCTATGGTGCCTCAGTAGAAAGTGGTGAGGATTGGAGCGGAAAGGTGTGCTCTCTTCATCCTGCACAGGAAGTGCAAACGTTGCTGAGCCCGTTTTACCAATGAAGTTGTGTTTGGTGACCAGTCCAGATTTTCAGTTAACTGCACACCCAGGAATTTGAAGTCTTGTTTCTATCAATAACGTGAGTTTATACATTGGTCCTTGTTTTTTTGTCCTCATCACATATTAGGTTCACTGTGGGACAGTCGAATACTTACTATTAGTTTCTGTTAATTCTATGATTTAGTACACGATTTCCTCTGTCCTCAACATGTCCTGTGATGCAATAGCTGCTGATGCAGTATTTATTTGTCGCAGCCTGGGTTGTTGTCTTCCTTACTCCCATAGGCTTTGGACCCCCTATGACCTTGAATAGGACAAGTAGTTACAGAAAATGGATGGATGGATGGATGGATGGACGGATGAACATAGCTGTGTGACACTATATTCTTTCTGTACTATAATGCCTTTGGAAAACTGGAAAGTCTGGAACAGGCAAAAGAAGTTGTAAAACTGGAGGCCATAGTTTCAGTTCTGGTAAATGTTTTTTCATAATGGGTCTGCAAATGGTTATCTGCTCCTCTGAGCTGGAAGGAATTCCCCCACAGCTATGACCAGTAGGGTAATGGAGACTGCTTATCTCATTTTCCACAAGCAGCAGACTAGAACGTCTAGGTATAGCCAGATGTTTCCTAATGGATCTTTGGTCTCAACCCACAAGCAGGCACTTTAATTAGAATGAATCTGAAGGTACCAGTAATTTTAGGGATACATTGATACAGTTTTTTTAAGACCAAGTATATGATAACGTTCCTCACTTCCTGGTACTTACATATACCAGTTAGTGCTGGACGATGTCTAAAAACATTGTGCTAGGTATATAATCGGAAGATCCAATATAGTTGGGTGAGGTATTGTTTTGGCATGTTCGATTACTGAGTGTTTCTCTGCCCCGTTTCTGCCTGTGTTTCCTCCTGTGTGGCTATGAGTGCCTGTCTTTGCTGATCCCCTGCCTGCTGAGTGCTGAAACCTGACCCCCTTCTGACTATGTACCATGATTATGATTTTTTGTACCAATCATTCCACTTCTTCACGAGGGCCTGTTTTTCCCTTCACTCCCCAGGACAGACTCCACAGCTTTTTGACTTCTGCATCCATTCCAGACTTAGATTCTCATCTTGTGTTTTGGATATTCATTAGCTCCACATTGGGGCCTTAGTCCTCATGTTGTTCCCTAACACACTACCTTGCCTGAGAATGGACCCAGTGGAGCTTCGCAGTATCCTGGGCTGATTGGAGAGATACCTCCAGGATATCATGTCAGCTTGCCTGACTCCACAAGCGGCTGCCACTGCATCACCACCCATCACTTCCTCAATGAACCACTGCCCATCCTCCTTCTCCCTGCCAGTATCCCCTACCCAAGAGGTACAGTGGTTCTCCAGAACACCGTAGGGGAATCCTGAGACAGTATGAACTATATCTTCACTATAACTCACAAGGAGTGTGTTTCAATCAATACAGCCCCGCTCTCCACTCTTACTCCCAGTACATCGCCTACTTACAGTATAACTTATACGGAGATGTACACTGGTCTTTTTGCTGTTAAAATCCAGTTCATATATTGTATTTTCAGTTCCACTTATATTCTATTTTTTATTTATATATATATATATATATATTGTTTTTTACACACTCTGCCGATGGTGAGAAAAAAATGCAACGGAATTTCGTTTGGATGTGCACTAATTTGTGTATTTCTGAATGACAATAAAAATTCTTCTATCTATCTATCTATCTATCTTGTTTTTTTTAATAATAGTGGTAATAGGCTCATGATATTAGTGAATGCTGTCATTCTGTACATATGTGTAAAATATGAAGATGTTTTTGAGATAGTGAGTCTACTTTCATTTGTAAATGTATTTTTTCTTTTCTGTGTAAGTATGATGCTGAAAAAATGGTTATTGTGTTGTACATTCTTAGTACAAAACCACACCTCAGGTCACATGTGTTATAAATGCTATAAATGTCATGTAGACCACTGAGAAGTAGAATGTGTACAGTACACATCTCAGAATTGCAGCTAGCTGTACATAAAAAGTAAAAGAAAACAGCCACAGTACACTAGTGATTGATCCAGAATATCAAAAATGGAAATGCATAATAATATCTGCATCAGTACAATTTCTAAAATGGATGAGGATATTTATGGTAATGTAGATGCCATCAAAGCTAATGCGATCATGAATGGCTTTACTGGCAAAAGGGAAGAGACTTCTGTGAGATCTCAACATTCAGGTAAGTACACACAAACAAATTATATACATCCCTCTAAACTGGAGGATTAGAGGTGACCTACAGATAAAATAACGGAACGTTGTGTGCATTGTGTTAAATTTTAATGCTTAGAGCTTTATGTTTTTGCAACATACCTGTTTTTCTATATTTTTAGAAAATATTCTGTCGTCATTCATCACATTGGCAAGTCTAGATTAACCCTGAACAGGATGCCGGTCTGTCAGTCAGCGTTCTTAATTAAACAGAATTACAGCTATTACTGATATATTATCATAGTACTTTGAGTATTATATTTGTATAATGCTGGTTTTCAGATTAGTTATATACTGTATAATGAATTCAGATTATCCCAGTTGTTTTTCTGAAACTGTACTACACTACAAGAATTTCTTGACCTAGATATACATGTTACATTTGTAACACTTCCTCATTTATATTCTGTTTTCTACTTCCCAAAACTATTTTAGCAGTAACTACCCCGAAATTGGGGGGGAGGGTGATGAATGACTGTATGCATGATCAGTGAACTATCAAAGCAATGTGATCTGGGGTGAGAACGGTGAAGATACAAGTAGGAGTAACTCTAGTTTTGTTTGCCTGCTTTTATGTCCACACTGTTCAGTACATTTGAATAATGAAGGAGTCTGTGCAGTAAATAACTATATGTACTGTCTGCTGAACCCCCTATTCTCCCATGATGCCCAGTGATAGAACATAAGAACATAAGAAATTTACAAACGAGAGGAGGCCATTCGGCCCATCAAGCTCGTTTGGGGAGAACCTA
>JAODLD010000348.1:0-12389 GCA_026781065.1 Mormyrops boulengeri | reverse complement strand
TCAGGATTAGGTCTCTGCTTTTTGCAGATGATGTGGTTCTGTTGGCTTCATCGGACCGTGACCTTCAGCTCTCACTGAGACAGTTCGCTGCCGAGTGTGAAGTGGCTGGGATGAGAATCAGCACCTCCAAATCCAAGACCATGGTCCTCAGCCGGAAAAGTGTGGAATGCTCTCTACAGGTCGGGGAGGGGGTCCTCCCCCAAGTGGAGGAGTTTAAGTATCTCGGGGACTTGTTCATGAGTGAGGGAAGGATGGAACGGGAGATCGACAGGCGGATCGGTGCGGCGTTAGTCATGGTGACGAAAGAACTGAACCAAAAGGCAAAGCTCTCGATTTACCAGTTGATCTACATTCCTACCCTCACCTATGGTCATGAGCTGGGTAGTGACCGAAAGAACGAGATCGCGAGTACAAGTGGCCGAAATGAGTTTCCTCCGCAAGGTGGTTGGGCTCTCCCTTAGAGATAGGGTGAGGAGCTCGGTCATTCGGGAGAGACTCAGAGTAGAGCCGCTGCTCCTCCGCATTGAGAGGAGCCAGATGAGGTGGCTCGGGCATCTGCTTAAGATGCCTCCTGGACGCCACCCTGGTGAAGTGTTCCAGCCATATCCCACTGGGAGGAGGCCCCGGGGAAGACCCAGGACACGCTGGAGGGACTATGTCTTTCGGCTGGCCTGGGAACGCCTTGGGATTTCCCCGGAGGAGCTGGATGAAGTGGCCGGGGAGAGGGAAGTCTGGGTTTCCCTGCTGAGACTGCTGCCCCCGCAACCCTACCTCAGATAAGTGGTAGATGATGGATGGATGGATGGATGGATGGTGATGAGATGACCTCTCCTGTGCTCCTGTCCCCACATGCCAGTTTGGGCTAACCCATGTAAGGAGGGTAGATACAAGCATCTCCATTACTCCCAAACTCTTTCAGCAAACCCTGTAAAGAGTCTGACTGGTGGAAGTGAAATTCACATGGCAACTTCTGTCCCAAGGTGGAGTTTGGAATGCAGCTGATGTCAGTCAAACAAAGCCGTCTTATGGTAACTCTCTGTCTAGTCATAAAGTGCTGGAACAAGATTCTGTCATCACTGACGATTCCACTGATTTCTTAATCAGTCTTGAGTTGCATAAAATCTCCCTTGGGTCACCCAGAGTTAGAACAATGACAAGGGGCTGCAATACATTCGTTAGGTGGCCTTCGATCAAGAGGCCAACAAGTGCTTCTGAAAATTACCTCCAGCCGAGGAGAAACCAGGTCATAGGATAGAAGTGACCCTCAACAGGCAGGATGAGCAGAGGACGAAGAGGCTTTACTTTGCTGGGGACATAGTCCCGGATGTGCCTGCAGACTTTGGACCTCCTGTATTATGGGAGCACAACCTCTCCTCAGGTTACGATGGGCTTGCGTTCTGATAAACTTATCGTAAGATGAAATTATCGTAAAGCAAAACTGCATTGTAATACAACATACCTAACATAATAGCCTAGCCCAGTCTACCTTAAACATGATTAGAACAGATACATTCGCCTAGTTGGGCACAATCATTAAGACAAAGTCTGTTATATAGTAAAATGTTGAATATCTCATGCAATTTATTAAGTAACGTACTGAAAATGAAAAACATTTTCCCATCGAAAAGCTGAAATACCGTAACACGGACCATCGTAACCTGGGCAGCGTCCGTACATGGACACCCTGATGGAAGGCATGTGACCAGGCACAGCCAATAGCTAAAGGGGGGTGGGCATAACCTGGCAGGAAAGGAGCAGCTACCAGGGACTGCCTTCAACAAACAGCCGATCAGCAGCCTCGGGGCGGCAAGCACGTCCCCTAATGAAACTCAGTGGACCCTGAAATTACATAATAATTAAAACGACTGAAACTGTTATGATCCTGATGCTCCAGCATCATGAATGCAATTATTACATTAATAGTCACAGTAAATCTAAAACATAAGTATGAATTTCAACTTTTTCCAATTACTGTGAAATTGTTGTTCATTATTTCAAATAAAAACCACAATTTAAATGGGCAAGATAGTGGAAAATGTCAGAAACATGCACATTCTTACATTTTGTGAAACAAAGAAATGAAAAATCATTAGGAACGCCATCCCGTCATCATCTAGTAACCGCTAGATTTAAGAAATGCTGGTTATCAGTCTTAACCAGGTGAGCATTGGTTTTCAACTCCTGTTTTAAAAGGCCAATTTTCATCGGTGAACTGATGTTTTTTACCTATTTTTTTACCAAATTTACCTAGCGAATGAAGGAAAGTCATTTTCCTCTATCTACTTATCAAAATCAATAATACAGCAGCTGATCCCAAAGAAAAGTGAGTCTGTTCTTAGCCTTCCTAATATTTGATACCATGATACCGTGATCTGTGATATCAAACTAGAGTAATGGACTACCACAGTTCAGTTAATGTCAAAGGGAATATTGGGCTTGATATGTAACCTGAAGCAGTTAATTTCCTTTTTATGAGAGCAGGATTCCAGGGGCCTGATAGACACGATGAGAGTGGAATGAGTGTAACAGTGGTGAACCGTGTTTACCGAGAACCAGACTGGAGAAAAGAAAGCCTTGCAAAATGTCGAGGACTCCCTCCACCTTGACAAGGATAAATGTTTCTCTCTCTCTCTCACCTTCTACCATCCGTAGGAACCGCTACATTCCCTGTTAAAAGTTTCAGCAGCAAGCCAGTTCTGCCCTGCCCCCCACCTCTGCCCCCCACCGCTATCTTGTAGATTCTGAGCCCCTCAGCCTCCACATTGCAGGCGCTGTGCGGCCAGCAGTGGAGACACACAGCATGCACAATGAGGAGGCGGAGAAACCAGCATCAGGCCCCGCCTCTTTCTGTCCAGTGGGCGAGGCTTTTTCCTGCAAACGGGATCTCATTGGGATGACTGAGGCACCGGAGGCCATGCTAATCAGCAGACACGTCTGGCCGCCAGTCATGCGGGTTTTCCTGTGCTGATCTCGGCTGTCTGCCCTCCCCAGGAAAACACATTTGTAGGAAGACGTGGCCAAAATATGAAACCTGACAGAAAACTACCTTCCTGCTGCATTAAGTATAAATAAATCAAGCTGTCACATTTCCAGAAAGTCTCCAGCAACTTGGATAGTGTGCTTGCAACAGGCAGATGGGATTTTTGTGATATCTTTGGAATACAAAAAAAAAAAAAACACAGACCGAACTAGCAGATAAAACTACACAAATATATGAGTGATGATATTCTTGGTGAATGCAGACACATTACTGTATTACCATACTGCTTTTCTCTTAAACCCCAAGCAATGTTATTTTTTTTACCTAAACTTCCTTGAAATTGCACTTTCCATCATATATCGATGAGTATTCAAAAATGCATTTTTGCAAGTATAACAGTGCATGATGATAATAAGTGGGATAAATGCTCTGGAACAGCGCAGGTTAATTCCAGCAGAGTCGACACACACTAAGGAACTCAGTCATAGACTTAAGAGACCGTAACAGAGGGCTGTCTGGTGACTCAGTAGGTAACCTGGCACCTCCATGGTTATGGGTTCGTGTCACTCCCCGCACGCCTTCTTGCCCTGTGTTCTCCATGGCGTGGCGCTAACGAGCCACACCTGTTCCTTGTTTAACCCTGCCTCTTGTTTCAGCCCTCGTGTGGATGATCCCAGGTGTCTCCTCGTCCTGAGCGCCCCAGTCCAGTCATTGTATTGTTACACATGTGTTGCTGCTACCAGTTTGTTCTACCCCTCTGCGTATCATGTGGTTCTCCCCTGGTTCCCCTGCCCTTTTGTTTTGACCCCTCGTGGTCTGGTTCCTTTGGCCTGTTAGTGTGGTGCGTTCATTAAAATAAACCCCTTTTGTTTTCCCTGACGCCTGCCTTCACCTCTGTCCTTCCCTTGCCATGACAGTTCGATTGCTGCCCCTGGCTCTGTGTGGCCAGTTTGCAGGGGCTCCCCATGTTTTCATAGTTTGATTTTAGGTTCTCTAGTTTCTTTCAAAAGTCCAACTCACCCAGTTAGACACACTTAGGGCTGGACTGGTCATCTGGCATGATGAGCATTTTCCCGGTGAACCGATGGGGCTGGAAAAATCTATCATGGGGGATCTCCACCGCCCCCAGTGTGACTATGAGCCCAGGGCCAATTTTTAATTCCAGTCCAGCCCTGGATGCACTGATGTCTCACTGCCTGCCCTTAGCGCTCATAGTTGTGAGTGTGACTGACATCTGGGAGAGGGATCATGTTCCCCATGACCCAACGCTGGATAAACCTTCATGAGATGGCAGGACGCTGACAGTACACCAGCTGAGATGCATACTGAAGGGCAAAGAAGTTTATAGCCGCTGGGTGATTTTGTTTAGAAAAACATTCTATCTGGAAACCTCTATCAAGGTTTCCGTGCGATCTATAACCATGGTGGCCAAACTTCAGGAAAAATTGCTTTCAAATTCTCCAAGATATAACTGAGAGACATTAATAGTGTGGAAGAGGCAGGTGCTGCCCGGCTTAGAACAGAACCACCCGGCAGAAAAGCCATATCACACCCCCCCTCAAAGTCCCCTCAGCTCCATGCCAGCTGTAATCATGAAATAAAAGAGCATATCTGTCTGGATGCATCTAGTTCTTCACAGATGATCGAAGTAAGTCTGCAAAGTCCGGTGGATGGGGCAGGGAGATGGCCGGGTCATCCCCCTACTGCACGGTGTGGCCCTGTAAACAGCCAAAGTGTGGCGTGGCATGCCCCCTCTTTTGTGAGGTCTTCCCAAACCCATCGAAGCCCTCCAGCTCCCTCTTGGTCTCAAGCAAAGGTCACCATGTGTTAGTGGTGATGACAGCAATGTGACACAGCGGCGAAAATCACCCTGGAGGGTCAAGCTTCTTGATACATCACAGGTTATCACCTGCCTCTGATCACCATGTTCATACGAATGGCGAAACGGAGACACACATTTACTTTGGATCTACATTTACGATGATTTCTGTTTTGCTGTAGTTCAGAACTGAACAATATACAGCAGGCTGCTGGAGTTTAAAGGATTAGCATGTTGTTTTTCTGTTTATTTTTTTTAATCCACCCAGATTAGCCACTGACTCATTGGAGAAGAAGTTCAGTCAATGTGAGAATCAAGAGATAATGTTTGTTCACAAGCTTTACTGAAGTTTCTTGAGAGAATGCAGTGACTCAGCAGGTAAGACCACAAAGATGCTCAGACGGGAGGCTCTGAGTTTACAAACTGCCGCTTTGCAGGCAAACCGGGGCACTTTGAGCCATAGTACACAGATAAATGCAGGCAGGAAACGACTAGATGCTGAACATCATAATGTATAATCTGATCACACTGGTTCCATTTCAGCAACTCTACGTGTGAAAAATAAGTAACCTATAAAATCCAGACGAAACGAGCTGCCGCTCAACAGATGAAACGAGCTGCCTCTCGACAGACGAAACGAGCAGCATCTCGACAGACGAAACGAGCTGCCTCTCGACAGACGAAACGAGCAGCATGTCGACAGACGAAACGAGCTGCCTCTCGACAGATGCAATGAGCTGCCTCTCGAAAGACGCAACGAGCTGCCTCTCGACAGACGAAACGAGCTGCCTCTCGACAGACGAAACGAGCAGCTTCTCGACAGACGAAACGAGCTGCCTCTCGACAGACGAAACGAGCTGCCTCTCGACAGACGAAACGAGCAGCTTCTCGACAGACGAAACGAGCTGCCTCTCGACAGATGAAGCGAGCAGCCTCTCGACAGGCAAACATGCAGTGGTCACAGACAACCTGGCTGCAGAATAATGATGGGCAGCATGTGTGTCTCTCCACCTTGAAAAGCATTGGACAGCAAGGAATGCCCACATCCCCGGCAAAGGCGCAGCGGGGCTCTGATCCGTAAGACAGCACCTCGGGGACATGGGGATGACAGGCAGGAGCGGCAGGGGGATTTTTGCAGGCGGTAGGGGAAGCGAGTTTAACGACGCTTTGGAGAGAAAACGGAAGACAGTAGTTGACAGACACAGATAAACAAAATGGGCTCTGATTCTTGAGAAAGGAATCAGCTTCTGTCCACATAAGAGTGACACAGGTGACATGGATGTATGGGTGTGCCCCCAGATGCCCCCCACCCCGGGATGTCTAAACCCCACGCTTAGATACAACGAGATACAAGACGTCGATTGTGGGAAACACATGTTCCAGTTAGCGCTCAGCCGCCGGCGCTGCTCAGAGAGCCCGTGGGGGGGGGTTTGTTTAGACGATGGTTCTCATTCGGAGCTCCTGATGCATGACTTTCATGCGCAGTCACCAAGCACCACTCCTGCACACCGGCCTCCGTTGCCGTGTAATCCAAGCTCAATCAAATGCCAGCGAGCACCGCTGCCGGCTCTGGATTAAATCACAGCCCTGGTGCTGGGGGGGGGGGGTTTAGGGGAGTGGTGAGAGATGGTGTCCAGCGTCCCTGACACAGGTTGTTAGCTGGATCAAAAGGCTTGTTGCCATTTTACTCACGCCACACAGCGCCCCACATATGCATGCCAATTCCCACCCATTAAACGAACAGGTCGTGCATTGAAATTCACCCTACATTAACGTTGTAGGGAATGGACATGGTTGGGGGTGGGGGAGGAGGGCCAAAGTGCGGGGATCCATTAGCGCTGATCTGTTAAGTCGACGACCCGTTTATGAGTGTCACCATACAGGTAGGCCGCTGAGTGCAGATCTGGTGACATACCGGTAAGGACATCCACCCTCCCCGATGCGATGGTCCTCACAAGCCGCCAGCCGTGTGTAAGGAGACATGTGACATGCCTGACATCCCCCAACACACAAGAGGTTTACCTACCCAGCAAATGACACAATGTCATCTGCATTATATAACATGGCATTTGCAACAAATTAACCAATTTCTAAAAATGTCACCGGAACGTTGAGTGACCTTCCTCACCTTTGTGTCTGCGCCTCTCCGTCAATGTGTGCAGCTAGCGCTCTCCTCCCCGTCCAATTAAAATGCCCGCTTCTCCTACCATATCCGACAGCCGCAATAGTTAATTACAATACTTAAGAAACAGGCACACTTCATTTAATTACAGCGTGTTTAAGTTCACTTAGACGCACTTTCTCTGCTATACGTTTGACTGACACTCTTACTGGGGTTGAAGGACGTTTCCCTGAGCCTCCTTTACGTTACATTCTTATTTATGTAGCGGACACTTTTATCCAAAGTGATGCATATTTGAGAAGACTGGGTAAGCCGGAGCCACTGAGTTCACGATCCTTGCTCAAGGGCCCCATGTTGAAATCACTCTGCCAGACATGGGATTGGAACCAACAACCTTCTGGTCACAGGATCAGAGTCCTAACCCGCTGCTAAAAACCCTCTTACAGATGATTTCACACGGTCTGCTAAGGGTCTCCTAATCAGTTTACCTCGATCTCTCACAGTCAAATCAGGACGCTTATTGCGGCTCTGACCTGGCCACAGCTAAATACATAGAATTCTTATGCTTACATATAAGATCATATGACTGATCAGTTCCCATACTTCATTCTGCCTTATTGCAATTATTCAATCGCACGAAACACCACGAATATGTAAGCAACATCAACAGTCTTTCTTTCTATAGAAAGCAGGAATAGGACTTGTTTATCTTAATCCTCTTAGAAAATAAACATGTTACAAAACTCCTGCTAAACATATCTTACAAACAGGAATGGTTTCATAAAAACACACATAAAAACATTCTTTGAGCCATAAATAAAAGCTTGCAGCCTAGTCGATTCTTAATATTTAGCTTCGTTTTAATTGATAGATCCTGTTTGGCTCTTTGAATTCTGTAATATACAGAGGCAGAGGTCTGAAAGTGGTGGTGCAATTACAGCATTAATTAAAAGCGAGTAATGGAGGAGCGGCCGCCTTGATCTGGCGCTGAAACATTACCTGCCACTGTCTCAGTCCCCTGGGCCTCATTCACACGACGAGGCAGTGCAGCAAAGTCCCACCCAGGAGTCTGATCATCTCTAACAGGGCAAAACCAATTACCCACGCTCATCTGCACATGACAACGACGGCCAATGAGCATTAAGTGACCTGTCTTTTTAAATATTTGACAGGTCTCGGCTAAAAAAAATTCAAATCTGTTACGATCCTGTTAGGTTGTTCATTCTGGGGAATCACCGTTTGCCTTTGTTGTGTTAATGATTATGTTTGTTTATTTTCCCTTAGATATATATATATTTATTTTAATTTATGTTTATATGGGTTGTTTCTACCTTTATGTAAATAAATTCACTGGATGTGAAGGCTACGGTATGGTTTCCCCTCTCATATGGAGACTGCTTGAGTCAAGCAGTCTCAACATGAGAGGGGAAACCATACCGTACCATACCATACCGAATAAGTATACTGCACACTAAACACCAAGCAGCTCAAATTATCACCAGGAGCAGCTTTGACTAAATATCCCCTGTTCTTAGATCCCTGTATTGGCTTCCTGTTAGGTTCAGCACTGACTTCAAAGTGTAGCAGAAGTCTAAAGGGACCTGTCTCCCTAACTGAAATGAACCATGTTTACAAGCCGCATCATCCTCCCAGATCACAGAATGCAGGCTTCCTTATCCCCCCAGTTGGCAGTAAAGCATTCTGGTTCATGTATCATTCTGTGTAAATGATGTAACAATGGGTTGCCTTACACCCTTGTCAAGTGCCTTTGGTAGCTCTGTAGTGAAAGGTGCTATGTAAAAATAAATTGAATTGAATGTGGGGAGGGGGGAGTGCTCATAAAATGAGGGGTTTGGGTTCTGAACTGGGCAAAAGCAAATTTGGCAGGGAAATAAAGGCCAGCCGCACAAACATGCTACTCAGTACCAGGATATACTGAAAATTAATATGGGTGATGACATTTTCACAAAAAAGAAAATCTTACTGAAAGTCATTCAGAGTTCTTGCCTATCACTGTAATTCAATAAAAAGTCATGATACACGACAACCTGAATGTCGTGCTTCTTCTGCCGTTTCATTGTGGTGTTTAACTTCTGGAACTTTTGTTGTTTATAACTAAATGACAGGGTTGCCATGGTAATGCCTCTCCTCTGTGTATAGCAGTTAAGTCTGACACCTTAATCATCTGTTCACCTTCTACCTGCTTATCCTGGTCAGATAGATATGTTTTATCAGGGAAGAAAAAGAAGCAAAACAGACATTTTTTCTGTAAAAACCACGGCTATTGTGTAGCTATCGGAGCCTAAAAACATTTGACTTGCATATGCAATATTTTCAGATCTAAATCTTGACAGTCTGGTGAAATCCTGTGACTTAAAGCTCTGAGAATGTAGTTATGGCCAGTGGTTCTAAAAAGATCTGTCAACTCACACGGTCACAGTACAAAGTTAAACACAGGCCTTGGATTCCCATGGAGGTAACACTTGCTAGAGGTAAACTATAGTCAGCACCTAAGGGTACAGGTAAAGGTACAGAAGAAAGTAGGATGCAAAACTACTGACTAACCAATACAAAAAAACAAAAGCGCTTGCCTCATTTTTCAGCATTTCTCTGCTTATACATTTATTTATAGCATATACAGCTAGAGAAAAAATCGAGAGATCACAGAACAATGTTTTGTTTCACTCATTTCTCAATTTATCTTTCGTATTTGTCTGTGTAAACTATACATTTATTTTGCAAACTCCAGCCTAGTTCTTCCCTGCTTCTTATTAATGAAAGGCTTCTTCCTTGCTTTATGGGTCTTCAGTCCTGTTTCTAGGAGCCTGATAGGAACACCACTTAATGTTTCCCATTCTTTTTGAAGGTCACCTGAGGTCATCCTCTGATTAATGAGGCACTGCCAGATAAGTTGATGGTCATCTCTGGCATTAGAAAGTCGCTTCTGCCCTCCACCTGGCTGGTGTTGGTCGTTCCCAGTGTCTCCTGCTTCACCTTGTTCTTGTGCGCTGTTGTCTTAGAAACTTCGAGCCTGGAAGCAGCCTGCCTCACAATGTAGCCTTCAGCCAGCAGAACCAGGATTAAACCAGGATTTAAAAACACAGATTTGTTGAAAAAAGTGGATTTTTTTCCACTGCTGTACAAAATTGTATTGTAAAATGTGGTTGAACTTTCCATCCTCCCACAGCGATTGATGCTCAGGACCACAGTTAATCTTCATTTGCTTGGCATTTCCCTCACACACACTGGTTGAGTCAGCTTCTCATTTATGGTGAGTTGTATATCAACCTATGAATACCAAAACTCAAATATTTTTGAATAAATAAACACAAGTATTTGGGATTTGATCTTTAAATCATTGTCTGAAAAATCATTCTTGCGTGAAACATTTCATATTTTCATAACAGAGTCGTTATGAACTGCTGACTCTCTGATTCAGAAATGTACTCATTATCTAAATCATACATGTACATGAGGATTCAGTCCAGACTGCTAGGCATGAGCAGTGGATCCAAAGTGTGAGACTGAGATGTGTGTGAGTGTGTGTGGGCCACTGCCCTATGATGGACTTGCTGCCTGTCCAAGGGTTAGCTCATGGGAATTTTATTTACGCAAAAATGTTCTGAGGGCGGAAGGGAGAATGATCGGTTAGAGAGAAAACCAGCTAATCTGAAGCCAATCTGAATGTAGAGGAGGTGAGCCGAAGCAATTCGAGAAAGCAGGACCAACCAATCAGATGTCTTCTTCTCTCCAGTCTGATTGGTTCAGAAAGATAACCAATCATTTTTCCTTCTGCCCTCAGAACACTTATTCACCATCATTTTTAGGGCATACACAAGTACAAAGAACTAGGATGCCGGGAGTACGCACGCTACGCTGCTGCACGGTGGGAGTAGAGGCCAGAAGTCGTACTAGGCGGAACTGGAGCGCAGAAAAAAAAAATTTATGTTGCGGACAGGAAACGGGAGCCCAGTGAACAAAATTTGGATTTACAGTCCTCTTCGTTCATATGTCTGAAAGTTCGTAAGTTGAGCGTTCGTAAGTAGAGGAGCGTCCTGACAAACAAGATTGGGTTTAGTATCTTTTTCCTAAAACCACTGTGTTAATGTATTTATACACCAACTTGCCTCTAGCAGCAGGTTCACCCAACCAGCATCAGTGATATTCTGATGCAGTCAAATTATGGATAGCACACGGTGACCATACTGTGGTTCTGATATACATGCGGATCCAGCTCTGCTTGTGATCCACCAGCAGGCTCAGTGTGCAGAGGGTGTCCTTAGTACAGCGTATCCTCAGCACAGAGTTTGCACATCAAAGCAATATCAGGAGCCGGAATCTGACCATCACACCAATACAATGAGGCCTGTCACCACAGAAAAGCGAAAGGATTTTGTTTATACACAGGGATCATCCGCCTGTCCATACACAGAGAAATGTGTCTGTGGCAAGTCTCGTCTGTATCGATAATATGGTAGGCTATGCTTCTAAATGCCATGTCTCTGGTAAAAATTTCATTTTCATCACAATGTCTGTGGGAATCCACCACGGTGTTGACCCTTGTATAATGTATCATATCAATTTTTCCTAATGCAGTTCCACATTATTCGCCTTAAAAAGGCACTTTACAATGCTTACTGAATACACACTGCCGCCACCTAAGACGGGTTCCTAAAATCTCTCAGGCTTCACAGCTGCAATCTTTTCTGGTTTGTTAGTTATAATGAAAGCTGGTTAAGACACACTAGGGTAAAGACACCAGCCCTGAATTAATCGTGAAACTACCTTTTATCAGACTAAAAGAATTGCACAATGAATAAAAAAAAAAGTGCAGAAGAGGCTTCTTCGGTACTACGGTACTCAGATTTAACAACCTGCTCTGTCATATGCTCTATTCTCAAACATCCAAGATGTAAAGTGCATTAGCAACCATGCATAACACGTGCACTAGAAGGCTTACCTGTTCAACCACACCCAGTGCAGTCTGCAAATAAATAAATACCTCACAATGGACGTGCAAACTGAAGACAAATTACACTCAGACATTATGAGTCACACACACTGCAGGTGCCGGTAATAATGCAATAACGCTCAGACATTACGAGTCACAGACAGTGCAGGTGTGGGTAATAATGCAATAACGCTCAGACATTACGAGTCACAGACAGTGCAGGTGCCGGTAATAATGCAATAACGCTCAGACATTACGAGTCACACACACTGCAGGTGCCGGTAATAATGCATTAACACTCAGACATTACGAGTCACACACAGTGCAGGTGCCAGTAATAATGCAATAACGCTCAGACATTACGAGTCACACACACTGCAGGTGCCGGTAATAATGCATTAACACTCAGACATTACGAGTCACACACAGTGCAGGTGCCAGTAATAATGCAATAACGCTCAGACATTACGAGTCACACACACTGCAGGTGCCGGTAATAATGCATTAACACTCAGAC
>JAODLD010000346.1:0-12398 GCA_026781065.1 Mormyrops boulengeri | reverse complement strand
GGAAACGAACAACAGCTGGCAAACGGGAGGATTCCACACGGGGTTAACAAGGAGGTGTGGTCCACATGAGGGCGATCAGGGCTGGGCGTGACAGACATAAGATACAAGAATAAAATAAACTATAAAATAACTGATTCCAATACTATTTTTAACACTCTTAAGCTAAAGTAATGATTTATCTGTATTTACCATTCACAATACCTGGAAAATAGTTTACCCATTTTGAGGACACTGCTACATTATTTGCTATGTGTAATCATATTTATATATGAATATCTAATGATCAGACACATAAAATGATGACAATGTTAAATATATCCATAGTTACTGTAAACTGTAATGAAAATATAGAAAAACTACATAGAAGTATATCTTTAAAATAAAAACTAATAAAACCACAATGAAAACTAAAACTAAACTGGATTTGAAAATTTGAAAATTGAAAATATATTTTAAAAAACTACAATAGCACTGTCCCTTACCAGCTATTGTGTATAGATGTGATAAATTTGCATCTGCATTTACTGGCCTCCTGGAGCACGACAAGGCTGATACAGGGACGAGGCAGGACGGGATGGAGATTTCCCGCGAGAGCACATGGGAACTCCATCACTTCTCTGGACATTTACTTCCTTATTACCCTAATGATGTCAAATGGGACCTCCATGCCTTTCTCCTGACCAGAGTTTGCTGTCTGTATACAAATTACCAACCAGGAACACTGCGGCATCCTTAGTTCCTTACAGGAAGTAGTCAAGTTATTAGTAAAATATGTTATATATTGCATTAGTATACATTACTTACGTAGAAGAATGGCATATAAAACTGGTCAATCTGAAAGTGCATACATAGTTCAAAGTCTACCCTTCAGTCTTCAGTTCCTTCCTTGTACTTTCCAACTCATCTATATTCTCCTTAAAGCTAGAAACCATCTCCCTGATATTAGCTACAAGCTTCATTGTGGCTGATTTCATTTCATCTTGCTGTTGTGACCCTTGTCTTATGCTGTGGATCTCTTTGGCGTCTTTAACAATGAAATAGACATCGAGGGCAATGAAGAGAGCAGACAGCACCCCTGTGAAGGCCTCTGCCACCCGTACAGCTCTGGCTGCTTGAGCAGCCACCTTACCGACGTTAATCACCTGGGTCAGACGGACAAGCTCTGCAATGCCACCCAGGCCCCTCCCTGCTCTCGATGCGGTCTGTGACATATTAGCAACAGTTGTGTAGCTCTCATGCTCCTTTAAGCTTTCAATGCCGGTTCTGATGCCTTCCAGACTCATTAGGATGGGTTCCATTTTCTCCCGATATTCACTAATGATCGCCTCAATAGTCTTACGGTCCATTGACTGGTTCACCATGTTGGTGGCGTTGGAGAAGGCGCTCGTTGCCCCTCCAGCTACAGCAACACCAATCCCCACACCAGTGACAATCAGAGAGGCTCCCAAAGTGAAGGGTGCCAGAATGAGCCCAACTATGGAGGTGACCCACCCTGCTGCACCTACCACCCCTCCTGTCAGGCTCCCTACGGTGGTACCGAAGTGGACGCGTTCCAGACCATCTGCAGTCATCTCCAGCTTCTTCGCTAGACTCAGGATATTACCAACATCTCGGTCATAGAGATTTTTAAATGCTTCAATATCTTGGTTGACCTGAGACATCAAATATCTCAGATTCCTGGTAAAATGAAGTACATCAATATGAATACAGGGTTTTAGAAATTTATACAGTTAATCATATAGCATGAATTTGAGGATCAGTGGATGTACAACAGTGAGACTGATCTCAGATTGCAAGCTACATTCCATTGACATACTCTTTTGGAACGGGGAGGCAGATTGCGTGGTGTGAATGGAATTGAATTTTCGATCATATTTTGCCATGTCATCAGTAGATTTACAGTCATGTGAGTGACAATTACTCAGCACAGTTTAGCAGGATGGTGAGGGGGTATGGGGCGCCAAATGTCTCAGTCATGATACACTCTGGTCTTGGTAATAACTTGGTCTCGGTTTAGGTGGTCTCGACTACATCACTACCATGGCGTAATATTACTTAATGCCGATAACATTGACTCGCACCAGAAAATGACAGCTGCTCCTGAGCTATAGCGTTTCAAATTACATGGCAGTTAAGAATGAACTTTTACCAAAAATCTGTGTTTTTTTCAGACTATAATATAAAGATATTGTAATGACTGAGGTCCCCACAAACACAGCTTTGCAGGAAGAGTGATGCATGCAAAGGTGGGGATGGTGTGGCCAAAACATCCAGGTTGCCCGGAGGCTTTGCGCTAAAATCTACCTCCCTGTCAGAAATACAGATGGACATTGTTTTCTCAACCTGTATGGATTTGAACGTGTTAAATAATACCTCTCAAAGCTAGAAAGAATACTTCTTATAGGGAGTAAGATCTTGTTGCTGGGGGCAGGGTGGCAGAGTGTGTGTTCAGAAAAACAATGTTTTAGCTTATTAATTTATATGTATCTGATACTATAAAAACAGCTATGAGCTGCTGTTCGGATATTATCAGCATATAATAGAAATACATAAGCTTTCTTATGGCTTTAATCTAAGAATGAAGAGTGGCACACAGGCATAATCTGAAAATTACATGATTTTTAAAATAAATATACACATAAAATTACCAGTAATATGTTCAGTAATTTCTTGTGTTGTTATTCTTTTGCTACTTAAAGCAATATCGGGTTTGGATATTATATTGGTCATTGTATGGTTTAATTTAGCTTGCAATGAATATACGAATAGCCTGGTCAAAACAAGAAATAAGGAGTTTTAACTTACTAACTTACCACGAACATTCCCTTAATGTCCCTGAATGTGCACTGGACGTCCCATGAATGTCCCATGAGAACATCTAAAGAACTTACCACAAAAGTTCCCTCAAAGTCCCCAAACCAGATGTCCTGTAACAACGTCCTAATCACATTTAGAGGACTCCACAAAAAGGCTAGGGGACATTCGTACGAACATTCAGACGATATCCAAGGGGCTTAATTATGTTAGCTGGTTAATGACCGTGTGACCTATTGGGTTAGATTAACAGTGGGTATTCCCTGGGTGGGAGCTCCTGGAGAGGAACAATCCACCTACAGTACTTGCCAGGTTGAGCCCTGGAAGTAACTCGTATTGTGTTTACCTGTCCACGGGCATTTGCTGATTATCCATCCATCCTTCTTCCAACCACTGATCCTGGTCAGGGTCACGGGTCACTCTCTGATTATTCCAGTCATAAATACCTGAACAAGAAATGTCATCTGTTACTATTGGCTTATAAGCTGTAAATAGAATTTTGTCAATGCTTACATACTAATGTACAAAATAGTGTTTAATTTCAGAATAGGCTGAAGAAACTGCACAAAATCCAATTTACCTGGTTCGTTTAATGGAAAAGTTGCAGGAACCACTAAGTCTTCTTTCTTTGAAAACCAAAAAGTAACAGAAATATTTGTGTAATATCCTGTGTGTAACAATGTAATGGTAAATATTTAAATTTTGATTATTGATATTACAAGGAAACACTATACATAGGTCATTTAAACAATTTGTATAATTGAAGAAAATATTTTTCAAGTCTATTTGTAATTGTTTTACATTTAGATCTAATACACTTTATTTGCCTATAATACCAGAATCTGCACAACACCAACATCAAATGTATTGTTATAAAACCTAATTTATTTAGAAGATCTAGATAAGAAACAGTTTTGGGAATTTCTAAGCAAAAAAGAAGTTATACAATCGCAAGAGCTTGAAATACTGCAATGAAAAATCCCTACTTATAAAAATAGATAAAATCACTGTACAGTTTTTTTGTGATTTGTCAGAAATGTATTAAATTACAGCCATAGCTAAGTAAATAAAATATAAGGATGAATTCACCATGAATGAGAACTGCTTGGGTATCCGTTTAGCTATGATGGTTTTCTTTAGTATGTCATCAATGGTCGGTCTCCGTGCCGGATCCTTATGAAGGAGTTCATCCACCAGATGGCACAGCTCAGATGAGAACTTTTCAGAAATCTTTGGCGATGGCTTGCTCCATAACTCGAACATGAAGAAATGTTCCTGTAGTGAAAACTATGAGGAATTGGAAGACTGTAGTTATCTAGTCTGTATTTCTATAAGACAAATGGCAACATATAGGTTACACATCTATATGAAATACCAAATGCATTTTTGAAGCTGACCTGTATCTGTTATGTGCATACTATTATGAAAAGATGATAGGTGATACTCACAGCAAATTGAAGTGTGCAGAGTTCATACAGCACACAACCCAATGCCCAGATATCACTGATGATAAGAAAAAGGGTGGTCAGTGTAAAAATGCCACCAACAATGTTAAATATATCCATAGTTACTGTAAAAATGCTTCTATTTAGTATAACATTTCTTATACTAAATAGAAGCATTTTAGAGATAATGATAATAAAGGTAATTTTATTAAAATAATTAAAAAAACATGCGTCGATTTCAAATATCGATGTCGACGCAATATCAGTGTCGTGATATTTAAACATGAAAATAGTATTAGCCATCCTTATGTCAGAGCCATAGTATTAATAAAATTAATAAATTAATAAAAAGGGGCAGAACCATTTTCTATCCATTTTCTGAAACCACTTATGCTGGTCTGGAGCCTATCCCATAGGCTACAGGCGCAAGGCGGGGAACAACCCAGGATGGGGTGCTAACCCACACTCACACATGATTCACATCTATGGGCAACTTGGTATCTCCAATTAACCTCAGCATGTTTTTGGACTATGGGGAGGGAACCGGAGGAAAACAGGGGGAGAACATGCACATTCCACACACAGGGAACCCTGGCAGAAACTCGATCCCAGGTCCCAGAGGTGTGAGATGACAGCGCTAAGCACTGCACCACCGTGCTGCCCCCACTGTATATTTATTACTTTTTTGTTTAAATTTGTGAATTCTTTTGAAAAAAATATCTCTTAACGAAATCCAATAGTTGATATAATAATCTAATCTAATAGTGTGGTGTGTCAATAGTGACACAAAGGATTAGGATATCCTTTTTAATGTTTCTTCAAAAAATTGCATGCATATAGCCATGTATATAACAGAGACATGCTGTCATAACCTGCTCATACCGCCCTCTCGTGTGTCATGCCTACCTCTTTAACCTCGTGTGGAATCCCTACGTTTACCAGCTGTTCTACATTTCCTGCTAGCAGTCTTGTGTATTTCAGTCCACGTTCAAGTCTGTTTCCCCAGTCCGGTCATTGACGTTGTAACGTTTGCTGTCTGTCTGTGAGCATTCTATAGAATAAACCCCGTATTCGCTCGATCTCTGGAATCCTGTGTTTGCCTTCTCGCCGTAATCCAAGCGATCACAACAGAATGACCAGACTCAACAACAAGACGCCTCCACTGACGGAGGCAGAATACAGCGCACTGGTGAGTGAGGCTGTATACTGGCTATAGCAGCCAGAGGTCCAGGAAGACCCCGAGGCTCAAGCCCTGGCGATTCACACAGGGGATGTCCTGCGAGGGATTTCCCCATCTAAAGACTTGTTCCTGGCCGAGGAGGTGCAGCTTAACTTACGGCAGCTCCAGGGTCGAGCGGCGGAGGCGAATAAGCAGCAGGTCGCCCAAGACAGCGGTCTGCTGGTAGGCCCACCAACCTAACTACCCGAGGTGTCCCCGAAAGCAAGCCACAGGAAGAAGCGAAGAGGCCGGAGAGCCATGGACGAGCCGGTATTCTTGGGGGCCGTCTCTCTCTCCGCCACTTCTTCCCCCACCGGATACCGGGGGGAATCCCTCCCAATCCTGAGTCTGGCGAGATACACTCTCGACATCATCGCCACAGGGCTGACGCAGGAGTTTGCGCATGACGCAGCCTCTACACTGCCAACGTTGGCAGCTCATCCCTTCTGGGGATCAGGCCTGGCCCTTGAAGAGGCCAGGTCGGTCAGGGAAGCCATCCCGCGTATTCCCCAGATCCCCAAGAAGACGACCCCTGTGGTCAGGCTGCAGTCTGATGTTCCGCCCATCGCGACTTCTGCACCAACGGTCAATACACCGCCCCCGTGGTGCCTGGTTTTGAACTTCCTGTTTTACCTGTTCATGAAGTCCCTGATTTACCTGTTTCCACAGCTCCTGATCTGCCTGTTCATGATGATCCTAACCTGCCTGATTTGCCTGTCCCTACTGTTCCTGACCTGCCAGTCCCGGCGGCCATGCGCCATCCTGCGAAGCTCAGGTTACGGCAGCTGACGCGCAGCGCTGCGGGGTTCCAGTCCCGGCGGCTGCATTGCCATCCTCGGGGCCGCCCCCTGCTGCGCATGAGGTCCTGGCACCGCTGCCTCCTGCTCTGCCCGAGGTCCTGGCGCCTCCACCCGAGGTCCCCGTGCTTCTGTCTCCTGCTCCGCCCGAGGTCCCGGTGCCTCCGCCGCTGCCTGAGGTCCTGGCTCTACCCACTGAGGACCCTACCTCCCTGAACTCTACTCTCGTGCCCCTGGCTCCTGTCCCTGAGGAGGTCCCTGACTGTTGGACCATCGCTCCTCCCCCCTTGATGGAGGGAGAGGAGGAGCTTGAATGGGACCCCTCGGGGATTTCCCTGACGTCTCCTCTTGACCCCTCCAGAGAACTGACCCCTCCACCATCGCCCCAGCGCAGTGGATCCTGGACAGGTCCCTGCCTTTCGGTGTCCCGAAAGGGGAGAGGACACAGGCGCAAGGGCCGGGTCCCACTCGCCCTGCCACCTGGCTCACCCTCTCTCGCCTTGGCTGGGGCTCGGAGGGCTTGTCGGCCACCTTCGGTCCCGCCTCCGCCACCTTGTCAGCCTCCTGCGGGTTCCCTGGCTTTGACTTCTTAGTCGTCTGTGGTTCCCACCACTCCGGCTCGTCGGTGGACTGCGCCTTCACCTGCTTTGGCTGCGCCGTCGCCTGCTTCGGCTTCCCCTCCCTCCTTGCCTGCGCCGTGATCCCCTCCATCTCCCTCCTCACCTCCTCAGGTGCCCCCTCCGGCATCCTCCTCGCCTTCTCCTCTTGTCCCTCCGCCTGCCTCCTCGGCCCCTGTGAGGTCCCCTTCGGCTCCAGGCTCAAGGTCGCCTGCGACTCCTCTGGCTGTCACCCCTCATCCGCAGCGGTTCCTTTCGGCTCCCCATTGTCCGCCGTCCTCTGTTTTTCTGCCGCCTTCCTTCATCCCTCCTGTGTCTGCTCCTCGTCCCTCGGTGTCTCCTCTGTTCTCTCTTGGTCCTTTTGTTCCTCTGGTTGGTGTTCCCCTGGTGTCTCCTTTCCTGGTCTGCCTGTCTGCGTTTCCTGTTCTGTGTCGGATTTTGTCCTGGTTTTTGCCATTGTGCCTGTTCTGTGTATCTGTCCTGTATCCGGTGCCCCAGTAATGGTTTTGTATTGTTTTGCAGGTCCCATCTTGTACGCCGCTCCCCTTGAGGCGTGCCCGGAGTGAGCACCTTTCGGGGGGGGGTTCTGTCATGACCTGCTCGTACCGCCCTCTCATGTGCCACGCCTACCTCTTTAAACTCGTGTGGAATCCCTACGTTTGCCAGCTGTTCTACATTTCCTTCCAGCAGTCTTGTGTATTTCAGTCCACGTTCAAGTCAAGACGTTTCCCCAGTCCGGTCATTGACGCTGTAACATTCGTTGTCTGTCTGTGAGCATTCTATGGAATAAAGTTTGTATTCACTCGATCTCTGGAATCCTGTGTTTACCTTCTCACCATGATCCCAGCAATCACAACACATGCAGTACTGTAAAAAAAATCTTAGGCAAATAAAATGTTTAAAGCTGTTTTTCTTGGTAGTAAGTATTTTCTCAGGGAAAAAATTCATTAGACCATGTGCAAATTACCAGTAATACCTTAAAAATAATAAGAATTCCTTCTGTTCTCCAAAAAGTGATTGAGATCACTACTTCAATCCTCAAACCTTCCCTCAGGGGCACCCCAGCTATTCCACATATTCGTGAAATTTCATCACCAGCTCAGTAACTTATTTAATGAAATTAATTAACTCAATGAGGTATTCATTAGCCAAATAGGTTCTATTAGTGGACGAGTCAATAAATGCATTTGTGTATTGGATGGTTACTACAAATATAAGGGTGACTTTAGGAGAGATTTTGAAATGGCTAAGCTAACACACTTTGACAGACATAAAATCATAATTCAACACCGACACGAAAGTCTTCTAAACACAACTTTCTTTCACTGCCCAAAACTTTATGGTTAAGGATAACCTAATCAGATTTAATTATTCAAAATTTAAACATATTGAAAGCAACATGCAGTAAATCTTATGTCAGGTACAATACCTTTCTTTATTAAAATGTTTGCCTTTCCACAGATCCGGAGAAATATAAATAGGTGTTTCTGTCTTGTTTTTTGCATATTCATCTTTCCTGGAAGAAAAATAATAAAGGATCATTATAACAACACAATCCACACTGTGGATTGAACAATGAGTACTGCTATTTTACCTAAGCTATGAAGCAAATATCTGAAATTATCCTTTATTGTCAAGCAAATAATCCTTAAATTAACCTTTGAAAACATTTCCAGACTAGTGACATGTAAATGGAATAACATCTACAGTGTACCCAGGGATAATCTCCAGGGTCACAGAAGCCTAGCACTGAATAAGTAGTTTTTCCAAATGGCCAGATGAATGGCTATTTCATTGTCAGGCAGGTGAAATGTTTTATATGTGTACACTTGCGTAAAATTATTCAAATGATTAGGTCAGTCTTAAATAAACAAACCAAATGTAGTTGCACGGAATAGTGGTTTGAACTAAACTCAGAGTCTGACTGTGTAGTAAAAGAATCAAAGTAATTTTTTTATATTGTGGTAAATCACAGTGATTCGGCTCTGCTGTCTATGGATCTCCTACAAATTCTTTGTGAATCAGGAAATTGAACTCCCACCAATTGCAAACTAAGAGCAGCTGGTCTGATACGCTCAAGAGCATCATATGCTGATTAGTCTTATTCGTGACCCTAGCAGGATGATACCAATTTGATCTACTACCAAGGTGCCCAGGTCACAGAAGAAATTTGGGTAGCAGAAGTCGGGCTCACATACAGGATACCATTGCTGGCCAGGCCACTCTGGACCCTGAATGCATGTATTATGACATGCTGACATAGGTCTGGGCGATATATCGAGTTTTTACGATATATCGATATATTTTCATACAAGATGTAGGATGAGACAATATCGTTTATATTGATATAGTTTATCTTGCTTTAAAATTATACTTGGAGTTATGGCTGAGTCTTGCGTAATTAATCATATTTTTGTGTTTTCAACATTGATACATTTTAAATATTTTATTAAATACAATGATCACACTTTACTATTATGGAGAGCCAAGATAAATACATCAATAAAAAATTAATTAAATGTGTCACAAGTGATTTAAAATGGGAAATAAAAACATCATTAATTAATTAAATGTGTCACGAATTATATAAAATTGGGAATAAAAACATCATTAATTAAATATGTCAATAATTATTTAAAATGGGAAATAAAAACATCATTAATTAAATATGTCAATAATTATTTAAAATGGGAAATAAAAACATCAGTAATTAAATTGTCATGAATTATTTAAAATGTGAAATAAAAACATTATTTACTAATTTAATGTCATATATAACTATTTCACTATTTATTTAATTTTGGCACTTTCGGCACATCATGAATTAATTTTATCTGTCAGTCTGACCAATCAAACTATCGGGACTATTCGGCTCAAGCCGATTGGCAGAACCAGCATGTTTCTAAAGACACAGCCAACCGCCTTGCATAGTTTGCCGTTAGTCCTGCCAACCCATTTCATTTTCATGTACATGTATAGCTGTCTGTAAATTAAAGTGCCCGTGTGACATCGGGGACATTTGGTTCTGATTTCAAACTGTCTATTTGTTATTACTTTATGGGAAAACAATATCGAGATATATATCGTATATCGTGGTTCAGCTAAAACATATCGAGATATGAGTTTTGGTCCATATTGCCCAGCCCTATGCTGACATAATATTCAACACATGATGTATGAATACATTACCTGTTTAGGATTTTAGAAACTCCAAAATCTCCCAGCTTGATGATTTTTTCTTTGGTTAAAAAGACATTCTAGTACGTAGATAAACAGCAAAGATTAACAAAACAGTGGTCGTAGTGGTTTTACTTTAGTTACAAAAGTAAGTCCGTCCATCCATCCATACATCCACCCGTTTTTTTGCAGCCGCTCATCCTATTCAGAGTCTCAGGGGGTACAGAGCCTATCATGGAGGCTATGGGTACAAGGCAGGGAACAACCCAGGATGGGGCACCAGCCCATCACAGGGCACACTCACACATGCATACATACAAAAGTAAGTGTGAATGGTCAGATAAACCTGTGGTCTCTACCTGAGGCTTTATATCTCTGTGTACAATATTCCTGTCATGAACATACTTCAGGCCCAGGCAGATCCGTACAAACCAGTCCAGGATCTGTAAAACAAATACAGATGCAGACACCAAAGAAATCATCAAGTGTAAAAACAATGTAGAATATGCAAATAAGTATCTATATAACTGTCCATAAGTACCATCATTTTTACTGTATGTCTAGAACATTTTGATGTCTAGGCATTTACAGTACAGGGGTCTGTTACAACAATTGCAATCTGTCTATAGGTTACCTGGTCTTCTGAGAATGAGGTGCCTTTAATTTTTTGTGCTTCAATCTTTTCAGAGAGATCACCACCTTCACAGTAATCCATTGCTATGTTGCAGTTGCTGTTCTCTGTATAGAAAATATGCATGTTATTCCCAAACAAAGAGATGGACCAAGTAAAATTCACGTACATAAGGCACATTAGAACAAAACAAGAAAATCTTTAAGATGTGTTGTTTTTTATTATTAATTATACATGAATATATTAGCAAACCAGTTATTCTGATGTGTTAAAAAAACTGGTCACTTCACAAGTAATCAAAAACAGCAGCTGTACCATCAGTAAAGGACTTCGCATAATGGACAATGTGAGGATGGTCCATGCGTGCCAGACTGGCCACTTCCCACTGTGTTCTCTGCTTGATTTCTTTGTCCATCTAAATCAAGCAGTAAATTGAACGAGAATTTATTGCACATTTAACACATTTTCTGAGAAAAATTTTCTTAATTGGTAGAACAAACTTACGTTTCTCATGTTTATAGTCTTGATGATGTATTTCCTCCCATTTTCATTCACCAGAGCTATTGTGTAGCCATGCTCCTTCAGACGACTTTGTTCACTACCCATATCTGCATAAAAAACTAAAGTTTCTTTTTATCTTAGATGTTATTTTTTTTGGCTACATTTGAGTTTTTGTTTTAAAAAAAACAATATGTTCAATAAATTTGAAAATATAGTTTTTTTAATCATTTAAAGATATACAGTCCTAATAAGAGTTATCAAACATTTTAAGAAAGTCAAATACAATACTTACCCAAGATCAGTCAGTAATTACTATAGCCAAGGTTCTATTCCCTTTTCCCTAAATAGTCAATAATGGTCCAATGTCTTACTAAACTAATTCAGTTTATGCTGTACTGAGTTGTTTAACTACTGTGATGAACTTCACCAGTAATTAATGTAAAAGCATGTAAGAGAAAGAGAAAGTGAAAGTCAGACTCCACTGCTTTATATTATATAACATCCGTCCTGTATCCTTTTCCTGTTAGAGCTAGTGTTACATTCCCAGAAGCCCAGGATTGTAGCCTGACAATGTGTTACTGAGATGTACTAGCTAAATTAGTCTGGTATCATAAACATTAGTGAGTCAGGATTGTTGCTAACAGATAACTCATAGCTGTTCTTTACTAAAGCCATTTGATTGCTTTAGAGCTATTTCTTATGAACAACAAATAAACTCACCCAAGATGCATATTAGGAGACTAAAAAGCTGTTTACAGTAGTAAGCCAATACTCAGTTGCACCACTTTTTAGTTAAACTGATGCTTTTATATGATTTTGTATGATTTTTATTTATGCCTGCTATTCCATTACTTCTGGAGCAATAAGTATGGCACATTTTCAGAA
Source organism: Mormyrops boulengeri (assembly GCA_026781065.1). Classification (NCBI taxonomy): domain Eukaryota; kingdom Metazoa; phylum Chordata; class Actinopteri; order Osteoglossiformes; family Mormyridae; genus Mormyrops; species Mormyrops boulengeri. The sequence goes on along the minus strand of JAODLD010000346.1, from coordinate 312 downwards.
ATAACTGCAAAAACAAGGCCACCACCCATTGTATCTGCTTTAGGGGAAATGCACTCCTTCAACCTTGATGATAGCTCGCACCTTTTCACAGGCCTGCTAAATAATTATGTTATGCAATCTAACTTCTTAATCTGTATTTAGCAACTGGTGCTATAGGTTTCTCTCACTTTTATACCACAGGCAGTTCTCCAGTGAGCTTGACTGGTTCTTTCTTAGCCTGACTAAATACACTTAGCTTGCTTAAATGAGAAAAGGCTATGTTGGTCTAAGTCTTTCTTATTATGGTGGGTTAGTAAAACACAGCAGCTGAAT
>JAODLD010000345.1:0-12399 GCA_026781065.1 Mormyrops boulengeri | reverse complement strand
GGCTGTAATTGACACCTGTTTTTTCACAGATTGAATTACCTTACTGATTTAACTTCACACTGCTATTAATTTGAACATGCCCCTTGTTATTAATGGTTCATTTACACAGAAACAGCAGCATGCATGTCATGGCTATTGGTTTTCTATTATTCTACTACACCTACTAGCAAATAATTTGTCATGTAGAAAAAGGGAGAAAATGAAGTCTAAACATGGCAGAAAGAACGCAAGCTCTAGTGCAATGTCTCCATATATTCTGGGTTTCATTCCATATATATCGGCTTTCATTCCATATATTCCGAGTTTCATTGTATATATATCAACTTTCATTCCATATATTCTGGGTTTCATTGTATATATATCGACATTCATTGTATATATTCCGAGTTTCATTTTATATATATTGACATTCATTCCATATATTCCGAGTTTCATTTTATATATCGACATTCATTCCATATATTCCGAGTTCCATTCAATATATATCAACATTCATTCCATATATTCCGAGTTCCATTATATATCAACATTCATTCCATATATTCCGAGTTTCATTGTATGTATATTGACATTCATTCCATATATTCTGGGTTTCATTCCATATATATCGGCTTTCATTCCATATATTCCGGGTTTCATTGTATATATATCAACTTTCCTTCCATATATTACAGCTTTCATTCCATATATTCTGGGTTTCATTCCATATATTCCAGGTTTCATTGTATATATATCAGCGTTCATTCCATATATATCAAAGATGATTAAATATTTCCTGTTTGGCATGCCATAATATATTAGGGCTGTCAAAGTTAATGTGATAATATCGCATCAATGGGAATTCATTATAACGTGACTCATTTTTTTTATGCCATTAACGTGTGTTGAGTCGGATGGCAGCTCAGGGAAAATAATGAATAAAGAAAAAAGTATTTTGAATGGCAGGTTCAGCTTCAAAACTGAACCTTGATGGGTCCATCAACAAGACCAAAGTTATTTGCAGTTACTGTTGATGTGAAATGAGTCACCACCGAAGTACATCTAGTCTTAAATACCATACCAGGCTTCTCAGAACGCATTCGCATTTTCATGTCTTAACATATTATGGTAATACTATCGTAAATATAAATTATTTATTTATGGGTTAATATTATTATTTTTCATTTAGGTATTTCTTTAGCTATATGTGAATGGGGCAGCTGAACGTTTGAAGTTTGCAAAAAAGCACCTGGATGTTCCACAGCACTACTGGAAAAATATTCTGTGGATAGATGAAACCAAAGTTGAGATGTTTGGAACAACCACACAACACTACGTGTGGAGAAAAAGAGGCACAGCACACCAACATCAAAACCTCATCCCAACTGTGAAGTACGGTGGAGGGGACATCATGGTTTGGGGCTGCTTTGATGAAGGCCTGGACAGATTGCTATAATCGAAGGAAAAATGAATTCCCAAGTTTATCAAGAACTTTTGCAGGAGAACTTAAGGCCATCTGTCCACCAACTGAAGCTCAACAGAAGATGGGTGATGCAGCAGGACAACAAACCCAGAGCATAGAAGTAAATCAACAACAGAATGGCTTCAGCAGAAGAAAATATGCCTTCTGGAGTGGCCCAGTCAGAGTCCTGACTTCAACCCGATTGAGATGTTGTGGAGCGACCTCACGAAAGCGATTCACGACAGTCATCGCAAGAATATTACTGAACTGAAACAGTTCTGTAAAGAGGAATGGTCAAGAATTACTCCTGACCATTGTGCAGGTCTGATCTGAAACTACAGGAAACATTTGGTTAAGGTTATTGTTGCCAAAGGAAGGTCAACCAGTTATTAAATCCAAGGGTTCACATACTTTTTCCACCTGCACTGTTAATGTTTACATGGTGTGTTCAATAAAAACATGAAAACACATAATTATTTGTGTGGTATTAGTTTAAGCAGAAAGTGTTTGTCTATTGTCGTGACTAGGAGGAAGACCAGATCATATTTTATGCCCAATTTGTGCAGAGATCCATATAATTCCAAAGGGTTCATATACTTTTTCTTGCAACTGTATTATAGTCAGCTGAGTTCGGAGTGGTGAGGACATTTTGCACTACTCGGCCGGCACAGTTACAAGTAGTGAAGTAGAGAGTGAAGGGCAGACAACTGCAGAGCCAAACGAACTTGGGTGAGGGTGAAGACTACCGCTACAGAACTGAACAATATTGTGATATTAGTCACCTTTGCGCTGTTACACGTCCGAGTGATTTAAAACTGAGAACAACCCCCCTCCTCCCCCCCGGAATTGAATTTCTTTATTTTTTGTAAGTACTTGAAGTTTTGTTTTCGTGTTAAATGCATATATACCGATATCGCATTAAAATCCATTGGAGCTCATTGTAAATCTTGGGTCAGACATTTAGGATAAAATGTCTTTTTGCTTTAAAAAGTTTGCCGACCTCTGATCTATACTTAGTTATATGACTAAGTAATATGCAATATTTAGCAGGTCAACGTGCTGATCTGTCGATGGGCTTGGGTTTTTCTTAAGTGATGAAGGGTTTCCGATGACCTTTGGACAATCTTTGTTGTTGTTTATTGTTGGTAATTGATTTCCAATAATAAATACATACATTTGCATAAAGCAATCATGCCTTGCCAACTCTAATATTGATAAGAATATTAACACCTGAAAAAATCACTTAATGGTAAATGTTGAATGTTGAATAAATTCATGATTTAATTTGTGATTAACTATGGACAGTTGTGCGATTAATCACGATTAAATATTTTAATCTATTGACAGTCCTAATATATATACACACATACACACACACACAATCCTGTCCCCCTTTCTTTGTTCTTCAAAAACACTCCATCCTGGAATAGGGGTAGCAGGTCATGCTAGGTATGGTTTGCCTAGGGCAGGGTAGTCAAGGGTTGGGCACTGTCCTGGGGGCTCCCATGCCTCTCCTCTGGGCTGTTCGTGGTGCATAGTAGGCCCAACCTGCCTTGCCTGACCAACAACAACCTTCCTCAAGTCTATCTTCCTTTGGCTCCTACCTCTCCTCTCTTCCATCTCTACCTCCCAATCTATCTCTTTCATCTTCCACACACTCCCTATGCTCATGCACAACACATGCCCGCCATTAAGGGCAGTCTATTATGCAACCTCAACAGTCGACACATATTCACAGCATGATACCACCTAATGGTTCTGTCATTGTATTCTTTTTGAGTTGATTATATTATTTTTTTTTCCTCTCTTTTTTTTCTGTTCTCTTCTGTTCTGATTTTCTGTTCTCTCTTTTTAACAATTTGTCATCACCTTGTTGTAGGTTTTCTGACGTTTAAAAAAAGAAAAAAATGGAGAAAAAAAACAACAAGCAAGGAGAACTAACAAAGGTACAAAAGAAGGAGCCATGAGGAAACATAATTAACATGTATAAAACACTGGACCTAGGGCACAAAAACACAAATGTTTAACAAGTTAATATAATGGAGGAAATGCTTGGCTTGTAGGTTCCTGCTTAACCCATTCAGACACGCAGTGGCCCAGGGAACAAGGGATTGCACCAGGAGCAGAACATCGGGAAAATGGGATGGTCAGCGGCAGCCATTGGCCAAATGGGGAAATGATGGACCAAATGGGCAAAGACAGACTGATCCTGACAATTTATTGTTTTATTTATAGTCAATACAATTACCTTAAGGTGAGGATACACAGAGCAACTGTTTGAGCAATGTTTCCATGCAACTGCCAACCCGGTAGGACAAAGGGCAAATCATCTGGATCTGGATGATTGTGAAAAGTTGCCAGTCAAAGATTTTCAAATAGAAATTTGTTGCCCGATATCAATGGGACAGTGACTGAGCAACACTGGTCAACAACATTGCCTGGCAACATTGCTCAAAAAAATGTCCTGTGTATCATCACCCTTAGAATGTTCCATATTACTTGTTCAAATGAAATGAAAGGGAATTGGGCTTTATCTGAAGGCAAAGTACAATACTGATTGTATCCACTGAATTCTTATGAAAATCTAAAAGTCTGAAAGCAGAGAGAAAAGGAAAAACTGCCCATGAACAAAAGGAAGCTTCATATATATGCTTATCATTACTTCATATATATGCTTATCATTATCATTGTGTCTTTTTTAAAAAAATATTTTTTAAAAAAAGAAATGTGATGGGTTGGCACCCCATCCTGAGTTATTCCCTGCCTTGCATCCATAGCTTCCAGGATACGCCTGGACCCCCACAACCCTGATTAGGACAAGGCAGAATGGATGGATGAATAACTAATCAAACAGTGAGTTAATGAGATGGGAAGTAGGATATCCAAACATGTTCATTAACAAATGCAATGACCTTCATATATAAATTCTCATATTAATCAAAAAGTTATTCTACTCAGTTGTGCTCATTGACTGTTATGGCGAGGCATGGCACAGGCAGGGAAAAGGTGAAGATGCACTTGTGACTCCGAGAGACACCAGGGGTTTATTAGGGAAACCAAAATGAAAACTGAGTACAAAATGCAAAACTAACAGGAACACGAGGGGTCAAACAGAAAAAGAAAACAGAAAAAACACAGATTAAGAAAATAAAAGAACCAAAACTAAACACAAGTAGGGAGCAGGAAATCAAGCAGAGCAACATTAGCGGAGGCACCTAATACACACAAGGCATCAGGGCAAACATAGGACAGGTCTAACTTGCAATCAACTTAAACAGAACACAGTTAATTAGAAACAGGTGGGATGGATTACAATTAACAGGCATCAAGAGGTCAATAAACAAGTAGGGAAAAAATGACCAAACACTAAGGGAAACAAAACTAGGACAACCGACTAAACGGGAAACAAGGAGCAAGACAACGAACTGTAACTGAAATACCTATACAGATGTTAAACCAGGAGAACTTAAAAAAAAAAAAACAACGAACATTAGTTAGCTGAGAATGCCATCCAGCCAGCTTCGAACCCACAACCACAAATGAGGAGCTGGGAACAATGGCTAACCACTTAGCCTGTTAAGCCTCACAGGGAAAAGGCAAACACATAAGGGAAAAAGGAGCTACAAGATAGAGGAGGGAACAGGAAGGCCAGCAATCCTTTCTGGCCAAATGGGAACAAGACACATAGGACAGGACCAGACAGACACCAATCCTGCCAATTGACCAGATGCTTAAAGTACTGCTGATTTATTTGCCAAAACATTTCTTTTTACTTAACAGTGTGGGATTTTCATTTTATACTCCTAGTTTAAATTATACTGCATAGTTGACTTACTTTGTCTGTGCTGTTGTGTAGGAGAGTGTGTGGACACTGGTCTGCCTAATGTCTAAAGGTGGAACTTCAGGTTGAAAAGAGTGTGAATCTCCTTATTTTGCAACATGACCCACAAGCTCGCCACAATTAATTTTCTCAAGATATTGTGAAAATGATTCCGTTACCATGAGAAAATGAAATAAAAATGCTAGTTCAGGGCCATATATGGCTGTAGGTTGGTGAAATGATGCAGTCTAAATTAAATTACGAGGACAAAATGAATTTCCCACAATTTGAGGGTAAATAGAAACAATAACCGTTTTTGGCAAATAAATCAGCAGGACTTTAAGCATCAGCATGCACACACAGAGTGAAGCATTAATGAAACACATGCACTTCACAGGAGCACCGTACACAATTACATGCCACCGTTCAACACAGAGAAGGAATATTTTGATCAGCGCGTCTCATTTTTGATTAATCAGAGATTGACATAGGTTGCAATAGCTTTATGCCTCGCTTTAGGAAGTGTTAACATTAGTGTTTGTCGTTTAAGAAGAAGGTTAGTGAGGCTTAAGCTTTATAGGCATTGCAATCTAAGTGAGCCTGATGCTATTCTTGTCTTGTAACATTTTATGGCCTTTAGACAAGTACAAGTCAATGGTTTGCTGCATTTTATTCTGGATAGAAACCATTCTTATTTCTCAATGAAATTCGTTTTATATTCAAATGTTTACATTTGAAAAATAGTCACCAGTTTTACTTATAGTCAAGACATGCTACTCTCAAATGAGAGGATTGTGTGGATATTCTATATATTGAATTGCTTATAAAATGGAAAATAATTTTTAAGGAATTAATAAAAGCAATAAAAACTCTTAAAAATGATATAGTTTCTGGTTTATTTCCATCTACATATAGATACATAATTGTTTTATATGGGACACAGCACAAATAAACTTAATCAAATAAAATTCAATAAGATAAACAGAACAATAAATAAGCTTACAGTTATGAGGACAGATCCCGATCCCTCTCTGCAGCCACACCCCCTTGCCCACCGGTAATCTCCTGAATACTGATAGTTGTGTTCTGGTATTGCTGAGGTTCTTCAACCAGTAAAACTGGTTTGTGACTTTACCAGGAATCGAGATGATGTCTATGTGTATTCTACTGCTCTGCTTTCTCCTGCCTGCTTTGAGTTCCCTCTTGTATGCCTTAGTATGAGTGTCCTCCCAGACCCATTATCCTCTGACTGTGTGTGCCCTGATCCCTCTCTTGGCGTGTGTGGTAGTAAGTCTCCCCGGTCAGTGAATGCCTTTACCTGCACTCCCCAGGACAGACTTCCTGGCTTATTGACTCTTGCACTTGTTTCTGACTCTGATTCTAGTCTATTGTTTCGGGTTCATGTTCATTCTGCACCTGGGTCTACTTTCCATGTAGTGTTAATGTCTATGTGTGCGTGTGTATGTGTGTGTGTGTATGTGTGTGTGTGTCTGTGTGTGTGGATTAGGTTTATATTACATTGTGGGGACCAAATGACCCCCACAATGTAATATAAACCTGTTTTTTGATGTTGTGGGGACCATTTTTCAGGTCCCCACAAAGCTATGTGAATGCAATATAAAGTAAAAATGCCAAAAGTCTTGTATTTTGTTTGGTTACTTACGGTGAAGTTTTGGGCTGGGTAGAGGTTAAGGTCTTCATGTTGTGATTACAGTCTTCCCCGTAGAAATGAATACTGTAGAAAGTCCCACAAAAATATAATTACAAACCTGTGTGTGTGTGTTTGTGTGTGTGTTACATGGCTGGAATACCAACCCGACTGCAATACAGTTGCAGAGTGTTTTCCGTCATCTAATGATTCAGTGGTATCTCTTCAGTACTTCAGGTAAGGTGGCAGCACAGCATGAGACATTGTCCCTAACTGCTGTCAAAATATCCTTAGCTCTAGTAGCAGAAGACAGGGAACAGCTTTACTGACATCACTGCACTTCTGTCAGATCATAGCTATCTACCAACCCGCTTTGGTGGCCTTGTGGACAATGTCCTTGTGTACACATCAGGGAATGTTTGACAGATTTTGCGAAAACTGTCCTGAGATGTGTGCCGAGGTAGCTTGGTGATGGATGCTGTACCCAAATTATCTGATCGGAATTACCACTTGCTTGCCTTAGAAAACGAAGGAAAGGGTATGATTTTTTCCAAAGGTACAGCATGGCGGCCAGATCAGAAAGTGAAAATTCCGCACACATAAAGTTGTAAGGTTGACATGAACCTATGTCCCAGAGAGGGGAGGAAGGAGTGCTAATTACCAATACGTCACCCCACTAAACAAGTTCGTCATTTCAAAAGAACAACATTTATTATCATGAGAAAACAACATCTGTTTTCTCAAGGTCTTGAGAAAATGACTTCATTATCATGAGAAAATTATTTTAGAAAATGATATTTCATGGTCTTTCTCGGCATCCGGGCCGATCACATATGTTAATATAAATTCTGATATGATACTTTTCTACAGAATGAACTGAGAAAAAAATATGGTTAATGTGGGACCTCCTTCAGGACAGCTGGAAAAGCATTCCAAGAAGCCACCTCATGAAACTGGTGTAGAGGGGGAAGTAGGGTCTGCCAGTCCCTGGAACAATTTGGGTTAAGGGCCATGCTCAAGGGCCCAAGGGGGGGGATCACTCTGCAGACCACGGGATTTGAATCGACAACCTTCTGAGTCCCAACCCACAGTGGCTGCCCGCCCTGGTCAGGTCAGGTTAGGGAGCATGCACTGGTACAGTACATTTCAACACTCACCACACAACGAAACAAACAGTTAGGGATCCCAGTTGGCAGCCCCCCAGGCCAACACATGATCCAGTCCCATCCTCCGGAAATGGCCATCTATCTCCCGCAGCCAGGTGTTATGTGGTCGTGCCTCATTCGGGAATCCCTGAGAAACCGCTCTACACTAGTTAAACCACAGGTACCCAAGGATTCTCTGGAGAGACATAGTACCAAAGGAATCCAGCCTTGGTCTCAGGTCATTAGATAGCGTCCATGTCTCACAGCCATACAGAAAAACATGGAGCACCAGGACTCTAAAGACTTGGACCTTCGGCCTCTTACAAAGATATCGGGAGCGCCTCACACCCCTTTCCAGTGACCTCATGCTCTCCCAATCCATCTACTGATTTCATAGAAAGAGTCACCAGAGACATAAATTCTGCTGCCAAGGTATGTGAGCCTCTCGACACGGTCGACATTCTCTCCACAGACAGACACAAAAAGTAGGGAATAGTACAAATAAACCTTTCTGACTGGTACTGCATATTTGAAAATTATGAAAAAATAACAAGAAATATGAGACTCTGTCATACTGCAATTAATTTTTGATGTCGCTTATTCTGTACAAGCTATACTGTTTACTCTGTGCCGGTTGTATAGCTGTAAGCAGTAAGCTATGAAAGGAATTTATGGGCAGGGGTTGAAAGACTGATCTTTATTATCATTATTACAATTTAATTACATAGATAAAACTTATCCAAAGCAACATTCAAATATACTTAGAATATTATGCTAATATACTTATGCAATTCATTGGGCCTCCATCAAAGGTACAAAAGTGAATTTACCACATATTATAACATCATAATCAGATCTAGATTACCTGAAAATATTACATGAAAGCATTAAAATGACGCAAAGAAATAGCGGCACTAAGGTGAAGGCAGCTGCTCAGCATGCTTCCCGGTTCTACCTAACATTACCTTCATTTAATGCAGCTTAACATAAATCTGAACTGATCATGATGAACTTAAGAAAACCTGAATGTATTAAGTTATGTAATAATACCTGTGCCTTATAGGAGAGCATTGAATCATGATTATAAAATCATCATCATCAGATACCACCAACCAGTTTGCGTTCTGGTTTTTCATTTCAGTATCATAGCCATATTCTCAGCATTGGAGAGGTACAAAAAATAGACAGACGAGTCAAAGGCACGCACTCCTTGACAAGTGCATTAAAGTCTATTTTACTGTATGTCTTTGGTGATATTCTTATCAATACTTTTAAACAAATGACTTTTTGCTGTTGCAGTCAGAATAGCATATTTTCAATGGGCCTGAGCTTTAAACTGGGTTAAAATGGAGGGAATGAGCCCACGCTACAGTATGTGCATGACATGCCAGCACCAATGTAGGCGTCCCAAAGTGATTTCAAGAGGATTCACAGTCCGCCCCAAGGTGCACCTCATAGCTGAAGCAGGGGCTTTAGATTGCAAGTAGATTTAATGTCAACATTCATTGTGGAAACAGTAATTGAAGTGGAGCTCTAACAGGCTCAGTGGCAAATCAGAGCAAGCAGTAAGCAGAAGAAGTGGGCAGCATAAGCTGTGAGGTCCCACTGGTCATGGACCGACGTAGATCACCATGCGCCAAACATGAGATAGGACACTGGAGATTTCTTAGTCTTGATTCAGGAGTTATTCCAAAGCATTATTGCTGACAAACAGGAATATACCAAGTAAACCACTATGCAGAATGTGTTAATTTAAAAATTCGACATAGCACTGGACATCTCTCTCAAAGGCTTCATTTCAGACAATTAGGCACAAATGTGGACACGTCTGTACAACACGCGTTGCAGACCTTCCACCCTGACACACAGCAGGAACTCTTCCAGTCTGTGCTGGGCCTTAAGTCGTTAGCTGCATCTCACGGTGGCTGTCCCTCCTGCCTTCATAAATACGGTGCCATGAAATTTGTAATGGCAAATCTGTGCCCTCATCTACACAGGAAAATGCATATAGGATGTGGTAGAGATGGCCTTGGGCCACTGTGTGCTCCCTGTCTGTTTGATGGCATCCATCAAAAAGATTCCATTACCCCAAACATCAAGGAGAGAAGACCTGAGGCATGTGTCCAAACATAATTATTTCAGCAAATGAAGAGTGGCGAAGCTTCTTGATTGTTTGTTTAAGGTATAAAAAAGTACATAACATTTGACAGTAATTCCCTATCCTGTCAGAAAGATGACCTTTCTTAAATAACTAAATTTAAAAAAACTAACTTTATCCTCACCATTTAGCAAATTAGATTCCAGTTTGTAGTATAATTAGTGAAAATTGCTACACTTTGAAAGGATTAGTTTATTCATTTATTGGGATCTATTGATGATAGTAATTTAACTATGTGCAATGCAATAAATCTAGCCAGTCCTAAAGCTGAATGTCCAGGGCCAATCACACCTGGGAGTAAACGAAGCAAATTACTTTTTGAATGTGGTATAATACAGCAATAATGGAAAATGATCTTTCACTATGAAAAATAGGGAGTTTGGAGATGGCCGAGGGGTCATGAGGAATGATTTATCTCCTCAAATGAGCTAATATCATAAATATTGGATTATGCTTGAGGGGAAAAAGCTGAACTTTTTTATTGTCCTATCTCAGCTTGTCACAAGGACGGGCATCAGGTGCCAGAACTGGAGCCTGGGATGAGGACGCATTTTGATTACAAAGGTTGTACGTTTCAGGGAGGTGTGCAGTCAGCCGCTCCAACAATGCCAGGTAGCCTCTGAAACTGGATCATATTTGTAACCTGATTCATATGGAGGTTCATGAACAGCATATAGTGCATTCTTTAAAAGCACACCAGATAACAGCATTTAAACAGTATTTAAATTGTTACTCAAGATGATTGTTTACTACCTAGCAGAAACATGAAAAGGGAATTATATGTGTAATCCAAATCACAGATCATTTTTTTCAGCTATGTTCTTTAAAAGAATATTAGGACAGATCAACTTTGCATTTTGTATTTCTGTCTGAATTCATTTCATTGTTACCCATTCTAAAAATCTGCTGTTTATTTTATAGCTTACTAACTAATTAACTGGTGTCTAGGACTTTAAAATTATTTTTCCAATCACATATTGAGAGTACATTGGGATAAACAAAGACTAGGGGTCAGGAATTAATAACAGTGGTGTAGTGTCCTGTGCTGATGTAACTTAAACAATTCTGGCTCATTTTATTCATTGTTCTGCGTTTTTTCAAAAATATAAGGGCCAACTGTTAAAAATAACTTGACACTGAGAGGACACCACCTCCGGCCTCTGTCTGAGCATGCAGCTGTACTTTTCGTGCCATGCAGACCTGCTGTGACTGCACAAAGTGCAGTGAAATGGGAGGCCAGGCCGCCTGGAAACAGCTTGTAGGCTGTGGCAGCCAGTCCCTTCCAGTTCCTATTTAAAGCATTAATGTGACCACAGCAACATAACCCAGCACTACTGTGCTGCCAGAGTATTACTTTGTCCTCCATCCCTGCTGAATTTTCAGCCGAGTTCAGAGACAGGTTCAGGTGTATCTGACATACCAGCTCTGCATTACTGATGACAGAAGCCAGGAAAGCCTTACCGTGACTTCGCAGACCGCAAAACATTTCCACCATAGAGTAAGATTAAGGTGCACAAAAACAGTACTTATACTGGGAAACCCCATCCCCTTTCAAAAGGCCTTTATTACATCGTGGGGACATTTGATACAATGATTAGTACAATGAGGGTCAGTGTTAAGTTAGTAGTGGAGTATGCACAAAAAGAAATAAATACCCTCATTCATTCAAAGCTTAAAATGGCACAAGATATGCCTGATAAGGGAAACAGAGAGGCTATCGTCTAGCTACCAGCCACTCGAATCTGATATAACTTGGTGACTTAAAAAAGCATGTAATGCACAGATGATCTTCATGATCCTTCATCTGTCTGAAGGAGAAGGAAATCTCTGTTCAGAGATGCTCTAAAGCCACAATGGCCAAGCAATACTGGTATCGGTACTCAAATATTTACCATTATATTTTTTCCGTAGAAATCAGTGTCATGCTAGAGAGGATGTAAGAATAGTTTATCTAGTCTTATGTACTCTCTGGCCAGTCTTCCGCTGTAGCTTGATGTTAAACCACTGTCAGGAGCAACATTACGAATTAGAAGACTGGAAGATTGAATGCCACAACTCTCTGTGCTTGTGGAGTTTGCATGTTCTCAACTTTACACATGACCTTCTGCCTTGTACTCCAGTCTCCTTCTACAGTTCAGTGATTTGCAGTTAGGTGAGCAGCCATCTCTATATTGTCCATAGTTGTGT
>JAODLD010000343.1:0-12427 GCA_026781065.1 Mormyrops boulengeri | reverse complement strand
GGGGGAATTCAGCCAGGAGCAGTGTCACTGGAACTGTCAAAGCAACTTTGCTGTGATGGAGGGGGGAGGGGGGGGTAGTGTGGGTGCTTAATACACATCTGTAATCATATTTATCAAAATGTCCTGGTTTGCATACCAACAGCCAACATCACCTGTGCAGGGCTGTTTATCATCCCAAATGGCTGGGCACAGGTCATCATCGTAGATGAGCCCACACTTCCATGTGCACACAAACACACCAGGGAGAGAAGCACAGGATATAAAACACTATATCTGAATGTTTTATATATGCAGTAAATCATTTATAAAGTTAAATAAAATAATGCATCATGCTAGTATCTATAGCAGATTCTTAAAGTTCATTCATTTTACAAGTTGTATGACTTACCTTACCAGATTGCGGCAGTAACCAATCTCAAATTATTTTTCTCCAGCTACATTACCTTGTTTATCCAACATCTGGCTGATATCCACTCAAATTACAGTTTACTTCACTCATTACTTCCATCCACAAGGATAAGGGGATGGATTTTTTATAGAGTGAGTTTATTAATGCAGGACCTGATCGAATTACCATGTTGCAGAACTGATTTCCATTTGATTTGGCTACAGTGTGTTTCCCTCTAGAGCAGCATCATTCCCGTGGGTCATGTTCTGTATTGGACTGGCCTACAGTCCCAGCGTGCCTGCATGGAGATTAACAAGCTATCTTACTGTGTTTCAGAATCAATCAAACCTCTTCTCAGCTCTTAGGGGGGAAGAATGTTCAGTGCCTTGAACAAAAATACAAAGAAATAAGCAAATGGATTACTAATGGTAGCGGTATAGCCCTACAAATAAACATAACTATCATAGATATTGAATCTTGCTGTTTTCTGTTTCCATGGTGACCTTTGTATTCTTGTTGAATATCATTGGCCTGTAATAAAAGCATTTCTTTGTCTTGGTAGAAGCATTAATAGGCTTGTAGAGCTGTACAAGAAAATATTATTGATTAATACTATCTATCAAGATTTTTATGTCGTGATGAAACTTAAAACACCCACTGAATGTCATCATTGAAGAGTGAGAGCATAACTAATAAATATCCTGAAGTCAGTGAAATTACGATCAGGATAAACAGGACTTAAGATCAGAATACGTTTTTGTTACACTATGCGGGAAGCTTCAGTGTTAAAAAAGACAGAGAATACACCTTTAGCATGTGTTAATACAGGCGCATCTGTGGCTTGCTGGCAAGCCTACACGAGTCAGAAACTCAGGACATCAAACATGGAAACAATCAACACCAACCAATGGGTATATAATTTGCCAAGCATACTGTAACATTATAATTCTGGCTCGGTTTACCCCAAGATCAAGGTTTAACTGTTCATATTAAAATCCATCCATATTAAATGTAAAAAGGGGAATGTGGCAAAAAATCTCCTGTATTATACTATATTGACAAAAGTATTGGGACACCTGGCCATTTCACCTAGAGGAACTCTTATGACATCCCATTCTAAATCCGTAGGCATCAATATGGAGCTGGTCCCCCCTTTTGCAGCCATAACAGCTGTCACTCTTCTGAGAGGCTTCCCACAAGATTTTGGAGTGTGTATGTGGGTTTTTTTTTCCATTTGTGAGGTCAGGCACTGATGTAGGACATGAAGGCCTGGCTTGCCATCTCCGTTCTAGTTCATCTCAAAGGTGTTCGATGAGGTTGAGGTCAGGGCTCTGTGCTGAAACATGCCTTTATGGACCTTGCTTTGTGCACTGGAACAGTCACACAGGCAATGTTCTCCTGGCATCTGCCAAACCCTGACTCGTCCATCAGACTGCCAGACAAAGAAGCATGATTTGTCACTCCACAGAACACATTTCCACTGCTCCAGAGTTCAATGGCAGCGTTCTTTAAACCACTCCATCTGATGCTAGGCATTGCACTTGGTGATGTGAGGCTTGCATACCACTGCTTAGCCTTGGAAGCCCATTTCATGAAGCTCCTTGTGCAGTTTTTGTGCTGGGGTTAATGTCAGAGAAAGTTTGGAACTCTGGAGTTATTCAGACAACAGGGCGTTGGTGACTTTTACACTCTATGCACCTCAGCAATCGGTGACCCCGTTCCGTTACTTTACATGGTCTGCCACTTCGTGGGCTGAGTTTTTGCTGTTCCTAAATATTTCCACTTTGCAATAATATCACTTACAGTTGACCATGGAATATCTTGCAGGGAAGAAATTTCATGAACTGTCTTATTGCAAAGGTGGCATCCTATGACAGTACAACACTTGAATACACTGAGCTCTTTAGAACAACCCTTTATTTCACAAATGTTTGTAAACCTGACTGCATAGCTTGGATGAACGAAGCCTGAATTCAATGATTTAGGAGGTGTAGCCCAATACGTTTGTCCATATAGTATATAAAAATTATGACAGGTCATCCCACTTTATATGTCATTATTAAATGCATTTTCAATTTCTACTGTAGTTATTACAAATAATATTCTTATAAAATTATTGACATTTGCGTGTGAACATGCAAATACTTAATCAGAAATTCACACATAAACACAGCACATACTACTAAGCCTATTGTTCAAAACAGGAACACCTGTTCTAGTCTGTAATTAGAACTATAACCTTCCAGAGCCTTTCTCCTTGGCAAGCTGCGATAGCAGAATTAATGCAAATGTTTTTGGATCGTTTTGGCTTTGATCCTGGTGCAGACTTGAGCGGCGTATCTAAATGTATTGCTGTCACAGCTCCTAACAAACACTGCACTTACTAATCTCCTGCATGAGTTAGCACTTGGGACAATCACACAAAGTCGAATAATATGGGCCAGTGCTCCTCAGACAAATGTTCAGCATTAGCATTTGAATATGTATTGTGGTCTAATCTCCTTTTGCTCTGGCAAATTTTAATTTGAATATAAACCAATTTCCCTCCTGCGTTTTGAATGAGTTGCCCTGTATTTGGCAAGGGCCCCTTTTTAATATTTAATGCTCGGTATTTATATCTTGCACAAGTTTCCAAGGTTACATTTGGGCATTAAGCTATAATACTGTAATACTTTAACAAAAAGGTATTATGCAAGAGAATTATGAGGGAAATTCTATTTCTCACCTCAATGTCCCTTTTCTTACAAAATGTGACAGAATATGTTACAACAATTTTCTCTTTTTTCCCATAAAGCCATTCAAAATATTTCAGACGTTTCAGAACCCCCAGCTCCTGTATCTTTTAATAATAGATAAGCGACGCATGAGACAAGCCCTTCTCTCCCTTAATAAAAAAAAATTCTCCTTCCTGATAGCGAGTTCCATGGAATGCTGAGAGAACATTCATAACTCTCTATTGAACGATGTCAGTCTGCAGAAGAATGCCGCTCGGACACACATATTAAGCACACAATGAAGCCAACCATATCAGAGAGATAAGTCTGCACCTGCCAGGCTGGTGCCAGCAGCTAGTCACAGAAATCAAGCACCCTTGTCTATTCTTCAGGAGGCCACACACTGTACCTATAGCAAGAATCCAGCATGAATTTACTAGTTTAAATTCATGACAAGTAGCTAGTATGGAAATCGGGGTAGGCAATTGCAATGGTCTACACTATGGAAAGAAATAAAGAAAAAAGCAAACATGTTGGAGACATTTTACGTGTGTATGATTCAGCAAAAACTAGAAAGGGGACTGGACTGTCGGAAACAACAGCTTTGTATTCCCTGGACTGCCCCATGACCTGCTCTGTCTATCTGATCATTACTCCTCACATTCACCACCCCATACAACTTGTAGATGTACTGGATGGATCAACTGGAAATGTGAAAGCCAGTAAATGTGTTTTTACCTGAATGCTCCAAGTCTTAGTTGTGACATGTAACTCTGAAACTGCACCTATTCATTTATTGCACATTCCACTTAGAAGCTAATTCTCAGTATCTTTCCCCATATGTTCATATTTTAATGTAATTTATATAATTAATATTTTTATGTCTCAGTATTTATATTCCATTTATTTCTCATTAGCACTATGATCAACATTTTCCGTGATATAACAGTAAGAACTGAACGCTCTATGAACATTCGCTTTACACCACTTCTCTTTTAGACCTTCATTAGCACCTGTTTTCAATAATGGAAAGAAATCTGAAAGAGAATTTTTGCTTTTACAGTCATGTGTCGCATAATAACGTTTCAGTCAATGACAGACCACATACAGTCAGTCCTGCTACAATGTGTGATATCACACCGTGAATCTGTTCTAACACGGTTGATATGTTAGTACTCAAGTTCAATACAATGCGGAATATCTTACCATTGCTGCTTCTACTGTGTAATAGTGTTATTTTAGGTTTTATGTGTTATTTTGTATTCTTTGGTAGGTTATTTTTTGCATCTGGCAATGATTTCTCAGTGAGTTCTCAATTTGCTATTTCAAGCCCTCAAATTAATTTTTAATTTAATATTTTGCTTATTTGTTTTCTTGTGTTTGTGTTGTGGCTTGACTGCAAAGCCAGAAGCTAGATGATTTGTGTAAAATACAATGGTTTTTACAGTAAGAAATTTATTCACCCAAATCTTTGTAATCGTACATAATATGTCATCAAATCTAACATTCATATTCTGCTAGACCTGGCGCTTGTCCAAACAAAGCTTCAACTAATTCTATGAAATTATGTGTTACAGTTGGATTTAGGGATATCCACTATCAAACAACAAAGTACAAGTACAAGTTTATTAACAATAAAACAGCTCTCAGACAACTTCACAAACCGTAGTCAACTCTCCAGACTCCAAAGATGTGTGCGTACTTTACTACTTGACTATTCTTGCGCTCTCGCATACCCGTTTGACATCATCTTCCATTGCTGAAATACAGTTCCAATACTAAAGAGTGACAGTATGGAAGAGGGTAGAAATCCATGCATGTCGTTCTTGCCCCACTCCAAATATCAAGGATGCATTGGTTGCATCCTTGCTAACAAGAACAATCCCATGATTCATTGCACCCCAAGTTCATTCTTGGGAGGCAAGTTAGCAAAACCATTCTTCCCAAGAACACAAGTACGATCTTTGCCTTCTTGGTACTAATTAACACCCCGTTCCTCTTGCATTCACACCATGTAAGTTACCATAATATCTCTATAATATAAGGTACTGTAATATGTTATTTGAGTGGTTACCCATAGATGACATTTCCCCTTTTTTTAGTTTTACCAAAACATGTATCATTATGTATAATTATATAAATCACATAGAAATATATAGAAATTTATAACATAACCACATTTTAACACTAAAAGCAACAGTACTTACCTTGCAAGTCCATCCATTACTAATCCTGCCAAATCTGATAAATACTAGTCCCTGTTTAGGTACTGGGTGTGTACCAACCATCCCATCATCTAAGATAGTTGGCAGGTTTCCATCCAAGAGATTTTATGCGAATACACTTTAACACTAAAAAGTGGGTGATGGAAACATTGTGTAACAGTAAAATTTTCCAAATGTATGTGCGTTTGTTATTATAAACCATTGTATTTAACCCTCATTTGTAATATAATACGCTTTATGGCAATTTGTTCTTATGTACAAGTCTGTAAGTGGGATGTTCTTCACGCGTGGACTGCCTGTATATCCTACCCATTTTGTTTTTCACTGAGTGTGCATTATGCAGTTCCATGGTTGTCCCACACACAAGGATATCATCCATAAACACTACCATGCCCTCCAGGCACTGCACTCCATAGACATAAATACGTAGACACCTCATTGCGTACCGGAACATAGGTCATTGGTCCATTGACTTTTTAATGTCATGATTTTGAAGGTGAGGAAAGTCATGCAGTTGTTGTAAAATCCCCTTGTACATATTGTGAGTGTGAAAGATATACACATATACATATATATACATGCATATTCATTCAGTGAGTTATGAATATTTTAATTGTGCATACACCTCCTTCCTCAACAGAAATTAAGGCGCTGGAGGCGGAGCGGGAACCTGCCAAAGTTGCCAGCAATTCTTAGATTTGATGACGCCCATATGTGGGCTCCTGTAGACAGCAGCAGTCAATGAGGCGTCTACATATTTATGTCTATGCTGCACTCTCTGACATTTTCCATTAGAAGTCTCTGGAACACTCGAAATTCCAAAAGAATCAGAATCCGGTTAGTTTAGCCAAGTATGTTTGCGCATACGGGGAATTTGTTTCCGATTGTCAATGGCTCTCAGGAACCACTGTTCCCAGTCTGTTTGTTTGGTTGATTTGTCAAATGCAAAGTTAGCAGGTGGGTAAAACTTCACCATGTCTCTCATTGCTTTGATGCAGTGTGCACCACTTCTGACCCTATGTAATGGATTTAGAGATATCCACTAGGAAATGACAAACTTCAAGTCACTTTAACCATAGAACAACTTGCAAACAACTTCACAGAGCATAGTTCTTGGGCATTCTTGCCATGTAAGCTACCATAATAACTCTTAAATAAAGTGACATATAAAGTAAATGCATTACTTAAAGTAATGTGCTTCAAATTCATGGTAACATACCTGCAAGAGGCCAAGAATACCAAGTCTGATGCTCTGTCCTGGTAGCTTGACTCTGACCCCAATATCCAGGTCAAAGGGAACACAGTGTTTTGTAGCTCCTGTTAGGTGAGAGATAGATTATAATATTGACAGGGCCCTGCTGGAGGATCTCACTCCACCAAACATGTTCTCCAATAAGCAGCATATGCCGGCCTCTGTTTGGGGTCGACTCATCCAGTGGGCACACACTTCCCTAAGGTCTGGCCACCCAGGGGTGTGCAGGACATCTGAGTTGGTGAGCCATTGCTTCTGGAGAGCCTCCCTGGAGGATGATAACATGGACTATATTGTTTCATGTCCTGTATGTGCCCAAGCCAACACCTCACAGATCCTTCTCGTGGGCCATTGCTGCCTCTTCCAGTGCCCCAGTGGCTGTGGTCCCACATAGCCATGGACTTTGTGACTGAACAGCCTAAATCTCAGGATTGTACGTGATTCTTGTATTTATTGACAAGTTTCCAAAGATGTGTTGCCTCATCCCCTTACTCAAGCTGCCATTTGCCCCTAAACTCACGTAAGTCATCTTCCAGCACATTTCCTGGGTGTTCAGCGTAGCATGACACTGTGAGTGATTGGGGGACGCAGTTCACAGCAAGGTTCTGGAGAGCGTTCTGTGGCAGGATAGGAGTAAGCCTGACTTTAGATATCACCCCCAGTCAAATGTTTAGTGTAAATGCCTAAATCAGGATATTGGTCAATTACTCTGCTCCTACTGCATGCAGAACCAGAACCAGAATTTTTTGTGTCAGTCCTCTTTACTTCGAGCACGCTTTCAGTGTGTCTTGGGGTACCAGCCACTTCTCTACCCATGGGAGATCAAGTCCACCGACATCACATCCCCACAGTGGATCACTGGTTCCAGAGGAGTGGTTGAGTGTGATAAGCAGCATACGTACTGCTCTCCCACACTGTACGGTGACAGAAGATCATCACAGACTATCATCACTGCTCTGCACCATACCTCCAACTAGGCCAGAAGGTGTGGCTCTCTGCTTGGGAAATTTGCCTCCATCTTCCCTCAAGAAAGTTGACCCCACAGTACATGGGACTTCGTGGTCTTATGCTGAATCAACCCAGTGATATACCAGTTGCTGGGCTTGTAAGATCTCTCCAGTGTTCAAAATCTGTCTCCTGAAGACTTTGGGTTACAGTCTTATACACCCCTCCTCTGTCGCACCGTCAGCCCCACTTCCGCTGGATGTAGAGGGATCCTCCAGGTATACCCTGTGAGCTCTCCCAGAATCCAGGTGAGGGAATAGCTGCTTCTAGTACCTTGTCCACTGGGAGGGTTACATTCTGGAGAAGTATAGTTGCATCCCTGCCAGGGACATTTTGGAGCAGTCACTCACTGGGGACTTTCATTGAGTACACCTCAACCATCCTGCTCCCCAGCCCTGGGGCTGTCTGCCCAAGCAGACTCCACACCGCTCCAAATTCCACACCGCTGCCATGACCCAGAGAGACCCCTGGTCTCTCTTACATGAATTCTAGTTGTAGTTCATCACCAGTCTCATTTAACCGGTCTAGCCGGTTTAGTCTGTGCAAGGTATCGATGCCTTTGTGGCAATTCAGAGCATTTATCTCTCCTGCTTTCTTCGGCGTGGTTTTGCTTGCCTGATCTTCATGATACCCGATCCCGAGAGTATGAATGCCTCCACTCTCTTGGAATGAGTGTGAGTTTTGCTTCCGCAGTGGCGGCTGGTGGTCTTTCACACAGGGGAAGCACGAACGAACTTTGCTAACCTACTAACGTATGAACCTTACTGATGAATCAAGACTCAAGAAACACTATATTTCTATGTATTTGCTTATATTTATTTACAGTAGGATATGTACAAATTAAAATCCAAAAAATTTCAAAACTTCACGTGCCGAAAATACACATGGGACTTAACTTGAAATGCTCAGATGCCGAAGTATAATTTCAAAACGCTGTCAATCAAAAAGAGTTGCTGCCACTTTGACCGTTCCTCCAATCATCATGCAGCAGCCCGGCGTCCTGCCCCGCCCACGGCCCCATTCACTCCCAGACACACCGAGCTTCCCTAGATATGACATTCTGAAGCATTTGTCCAATAAACATCTAGCTTTGTTGCACTGAGATCAAAGCATATTCTGAATCTCCATTCACTCCCATAGATGCTGAGCTTCCCAGGAAATGATGTTTTGAAGCATTTGTTTAGTTTTGCTGCACTGAAAACATTAGTGTCATTGTCCAGTTGTTCAACATTGTCAAGTCCAGTAAAGCTGCGCTTTAATTGGTTTTATTGGATCGTGCTGTCACAGGAATGTAATGTATGTGAAAAAAAATCATGTTAGACGACCTGTGAGAAAGCATTGTGGATTCTGAACAAACTAGCCATGAAGTCGAACATGTTTTTGCATGCCTTTTGTAATAGCAATGTAAACACAACAGTACATACTTGACGAAATTTCTCATGACATTTTAGAGGAGGAGAAGCTTCCCTTGTAGTCTTACAGCAGTTACCACTGTGCTGCCCCCTTGTCTGCACATGCGTCTGCCTTACCCTGCACTGCCTTGATAGATTTTCTGGAGTATTTGACCCCTGCTTCTGGTTTGGACTATGACTTTGGATTTGCGTTCTGGTTCTTGGTTCCAGTGAGGTCCCGTTCCAATGGCAGTTGCAGCCTCTATTTTCACCTTTTGTTGCCCTCTGTCACTGCAGTTCCACTTGTGGGGTGATTTGGAGTCTATCATTGGAGTTTTCATCTATATAATGTTTTCGTGAAGTGGTAATAAAATCCAACAAAGATTGCATAGATTAAGCAGAATCATAAAAAGAAATAGTTGTCTTGTTAAGGATACAGCTCTAATCATCTCATTCTCAGTTCCAATTTTGCTGCCCTGTGTTGTCGTAGTTGAAATTTTGGATCTCATCAATTGTACATTTTTAGGTGTAGATTGTAATCCATATATTGTTTTGTGTAGTGATGATAAGATCCATCAGAGGTCAGATAGAGTAAACAGTGTAAATAATGACAAATTAATCTTGTCTGTGGCGGCAGCGGTGCTAAAACCATATGTATTTTGCCAAGTCTGGAGAATACAATAACTTCACCTGTATCTCCTTGCAAATAAAGTTCGGTATTGTCCCAATTGCTAACTATAAAGAAAAACAACTTAACTAACACAGATAAAATTAATACAACTCAAAAAGAAGGTACGGTGGGATATAAAAAGTGTACACACTCCTGTTAAAATGCCAGGTTTTTGTAACCAAGATGAATCATTTCAAAACATTTCCCAACTTTGATGTGACCTATAACCTGTACAATTCAACTGAAAAACATGCAAATCTGTTAGAGGGAAAATATAAAAAATAAAAAATGTACAATAAGCTGGTCACATAAGAGTGCATACCCTTAAACTAATACCTTAAAGGGTTGAAGCACCTTTCGATTTAATTATACAGTTGAGTCTTTTTGGATAAGAATCTATCAGCGTGCCATATCTTGACTTGGCAATAGTTCCCCACTCTTCCTTGCAAATCTGTTAGATTACAAGGGCATCTCTTGTGCACAGCCCTTTTCAGGTCACCCCACAGATTTTCATCGAATTTAGGTCTGGGCTCTGGCTGGGCCATTCCAAAACTTTAATTTTCTTCTTGTCTCATTTTTTACGTCACAAAAACCTGGCATTTTAACAGGGATGTGTACAATTTTTATATCCATTGTAAGATGGACGCAGATAAGTGCTGCCATGTCACAAATCTTTGAATAATGCATTTTTGCCTAAATTGGGAAGGGTTATAGATGTAATGGCTGCAGTAAGCACTCAACTATAGTGCCTCATATGAAACATATTCTTCAGCTATCGTTTTCCAGAGACTTGACAATTTGTGTTACACTACTCATATTAGAAAACTGCCTAAATAAAAAAGCAGAAGCACAGATACTGACAAAAGTCAATGTACTGCCTGCTGTTGTACTTGTAACTGGTTTCATTAACCAATCACACAACATCCCAGAGTTGCTTACAGGCTACTATGTAACCTGTATTGCATAAAGAAAAGGCATGGTTTAGGTGGTATCAATGAAGTGCACATGTCGTCCTGAAGGTCAGGTTTGAGATGTCTTGAAGTCACAAATTCGGAAACTTGGGTAATGCACACTATTAGAAATCTTCACACTTGTCACACAGATTCATAAGGTACTGTATAGCATCAGAGTGAGTACAGAAATGTGGGAAGCATTTCAGTGCTCAATGACGAGCCAGCGGCAAATATCCATGTTCTGCTATCTTTTCTTTGAAATACTGTTACAGTGGGGTTATCAGCACTTCACACTCCACAGGAAGCTGAGAAAGGAGGAGGACATGTGAGAGCATTTTTAAAAGCTCTTTACTTTACTTATATGGCCCTCTTTCAAACTTACATGGAAATGAGAGCCAGGCAGTAGTCGTACTGCTTTAATGTGTCTTGCTGCCAAAAACAGAACTTTTTGGTTTCCATATTGAACATTTAAAAGCACAATTGAAAATCTAATGGAATATCTACACTATACATTTAATGTTTAAAGGGAGAAGAGGGTTATGAAGACCTTTCTGCATGTCGTGAGTTATTCCTCATAATCGAAAGTATAAACTGGCAGGAATACAAATAGGAATAATTTCAGTGGTGGAGAGGTGGGTCCTTATTGAAGGTCAAGGAAAAGGAATATTCCTTTTCATTTCAAAACATCTGGGAATCATCAGATCTTATAGATCCATATGTCTTGACTGCATTTAGAAAGACCCTGTGACCTTTCTTCCCTCCCCAACAGCAGAAAGATGCAGTCTGAAAAAAAGAAAGCAAAATTGAAATTTAAAAGTAGAGCGCACATAGAAGGTAAAACTTTATGGAGCGAGTCCCGGCATGGCTGTTCCTATTTCATGCCAGTGAGTTTTTGCTGCTCCATTGACCTTGTGTACTGTTGGATTTGTATTCCTGTGAATCAGAGGCCTTGCTGGCTGTCTCTACAAACATGCTACATTAACTTTCCCCCACATTCCTGTCCATTGTCATCCAAGGCCAGTTATGTTTGGCCACCCATTCCATTGAGTGCTGAACTTCACATACATTATTAAACAGTCCCTCACATGCCACCAGGTGTCCTCCTCTGCTTCTTGATTGACTTGCATGCTACACCCAGTATTGTTTGTCACCCTTTGACTCCCTATCCAGTAGATATCAACCAATCCCATTTTCAGAAGCTCCTTTTCCCCTTTTCTTCCTTCAGGTATTTCACAGGCAGTGTCGTCAGTTGTGCAACTCCGTCATGAAGTCTAATTGAAGGATGATATTAAATGATAAAGCAGTTCATTAAGCATGGCCTTGAGAGCAGTGACTGCCCGATTAGCATATTCGGCCACTCCTATGGTCCATCAGAGGGTCATTTTTAATCCCATGCTACTTGGAAGTGGACAGGCCTAACTACCTGTCCTACAGGCAACTATGACTTTTCACCTTCACGCGCCACAAAGCTATAACCTGGCTCTTTTCTGGAGTCAGCCCCAGTGAGTGGAGTTTTACACTGGGGCTGGCCTTCTTGTACCCAGCCTGTCTTGGTTCCATCCTCTCTTGTACCTTAAACACATTTTTTAAACGAGATTACAAATAGGAACGTGACTCTACACATAGACATGTAGAGAAACAAATGCTGACCTACTGTGGAATTTTAGATTCTAAACACTGAAGTTGACTGTGGACAGAAATAAACAGGAAAAGAGAAAACTAGTGAAAATCATTAGCAGTGCTTCTCTGTTAACATACACTCACCTAAAGGATTATTAGGAACACCATACTAATACGGTGTTTGACCCCCTTTCGCCTTCAGAACTGCC
>JAODLD010000342.1:0-12462 GCA_026781065.1 Mormyrops boulengeri | reverse complement strand
AGTGATAAGCTGCAGCACTAATAAAGTACATATTCATACATCAAAGGCTAACAAAATAGCTAACAGATACAGAAACTAAGCCAACACAAGGTGCTAATTCATACTTGTTTTTCGTCACATTGTGCATTGCAGTAATTGGTCTGCATTCTCTGAAAGTTACAAAGTCACTCTCTGCACAGTTTACATCAGCTTCTTATAGAGTCTTAATGATTACATTCTCTATGCATTATGAAGTGCTAAATAATATTCCATACTCGCATATTAGAAATTAATACTGACTTCGGCCTCATATTGTCATGATGAATATTTTAAAAGATATTTAGCATAAACACTGCTAGAAAGTAGGGATGCTCCAATCGATCGGCCGAAGATCGGTATCGGCCGATAATTTACATTTTATGACTCGATCAGTACTCGTTAAACTTGGCCGATCTTGGGAACCGATCACAATTGATGATGTCAATGCGTGAGGACATACACAATGAGTGGGGACGTAAATGTTTTGGTGCCGCAGTCATGTCATCGCCGGTGTGGAATTACTATGACGTTTAGAGAAACAATGAAAAATTCGCTATTTGCCATTTATGTTCCAAAGAAATCTCACGTGGAGGCACATTGTCCAAAACATTTAATACAACGAACCTCATTCAGGCACTTAAGAACGAGCCACCGCGAGTCGTATGGCGAATACGAAAAACTGGCCACTGCAAAAGCGGCAACGGTAACTAATAATGCGACTCTCACTCCATTACGGACATTCTGAAAAAACACGAACTGTACACACCAGACAGCAAGAAAGCTAAGGATATAACTGCGAAGATAATGGAATTTATATGCATTGACCACCAGCCTGTGTCAGTCACAGAAGACATTGGATTTAAACGCCTAATTGAACCACGATATAAACTGCCACGGCGCAAATATTTTACTGATGTTGCTCTCCCAGAGTTGTATCAAATCGTCTACAGCCACATAAACAGTCTACTTCACAAAAATTTGACCGCGGTGGAGCTCTATGTCCATGTTATGTTTGACAGCGGAGTGGATTACCGTATTACTTTATCTGAAAAAAAGTTAATGGTGATCAGAGAGCTTACATATCAGTTATATAAACTTGAAGCATCAGAGTCGGCATTGGTATCGGCCGATCACCATGACAAAAAATTGGTACTTGGTATCGGTGGCAAAAATCCTGATCGGAGCATCCCTACTAGAAAGCCACATAAGATGAACAGGCGAGCCATAACTTAAACTAAACTAGAAGTAAGATTCATATCCCTAGCTAGTTTTGCGTTAGTCTACCATATTAACATAAACTAGAAGTGCCAGAAATCGTTCATTTAACCACATACACTACCATACTAACCAGACCTACGGTTAACGTTTATGCTATCGCTTGTGTATATAAAGCTTATTCTCATATACAGTATATCATAAGGTAATGCGCCGGCACACGCCTCCACTTTACTCGACCTGCAGAACTGTCATAAACGTGGAAATGAGTTGCGTTGTGAACCTGCGGTCGATTACTTTTCTTCATGGACTCGGATTGTGCGTCTCAATAAGTTGAAATTGAATTTGCGAACTGAATTCAGATTCAGCTAATAAATTCAGATTCAGTTTTTTAATGCAACTACTGCAGATTCAAATATACACAATTCATATTCAGTTTCTAGTGAGACAAATATCAGCCCATAGGTTAACACTATCACTCTAAACTGAAATATGAAGTTTGGCGTATTTTGCGTTTGTTTCAGCCATGTTTATATCCAGGAATGCGCATAACTGATACACATTCTTCCCATGTACAAATGCGTATTTATTTTATGCATTCGCATTGTTATGACGAAATTACTGTATGTGAACTGTGCATTAGCCTTAATACTGTGAAAGAAGTAAAAAGTAGCCACATAAAGGTTAAAATGCATGGTTTTTCTTGTCATATTTTTCCATTTATTTCTGATCCCATTGTTTTGGAGTGATAACAGGTGCACATAACTGGAGGTATGTCTTCGCTGTAAAGCGATTACATGCAAAAATTTCTTGTAGCAGCGCAAATGCATATGTATTTTAATAAGTGTGACAGACCTAGCTGTAGGTATCTAGATTCATGGTTAGAAGTTTGGTAGTCCAAGTTCTTGTTACTGAAGGGAATGAATGGAATTTCTTCAAGAGAAATATTTACATTTCTGCCAGAGATAATTGTTATGAGCAATATGAATGCAGTATATTTTTTTTTTATTCAGGTTTTAAGTTTAGCAGATCTTTATCAATATGGAATTAAACCTGTTTGTTATGCATGTGTAGTCTTTGTAGATTCAGATATTAAGAATCCATAAAGTCTAGACCTGCTGTGTGTATGGAGTTTGCATTTGTATAGTGTGTGCCTGGTCAAGCAGCCAAGCTCTGCTTTTTCACCTTTTTTGTACTGTTTTGTGAGTTTCTCTGGATGAAAAACAATTCATCGTCAGATTAAACAGCATTTAATGTTGTAGGCTGATGAAATATTTACAGTGTTCCTCTGGAAAATGAACCCCATGAAGAGCCTGAACCTTGTGGATAGTGTTGCTTTGCCTGTCAGATTCAGTGCACTGATCTAGGAGGTTCTGAATTGGTCAACCAAGTGACAATTAATTGTTGTTAACTTAAAATAATCACAGGATAATAACAGGAACTCCAGCTAGTTTATCAGAAAATGAGTGGATTCTTTTCCTTTCTGTACATTTCTGGATTGTAAATGCAGTCTCATTTCTGAATATATACCAGATTTTTCTCTCGTCACCTTTTCTAATAACTTTTGTTTCGAGTACACATTCCTTTGAAATTGCATGTGTTTTTTGAAGTTTTCCTCCTGTTTAACAAAGGTTTGAGTTTATATGGTGCCTGTTTTTCAGGATTCTGCAGCATCTAGGTGCGCTTGTCTTAGGACCTCCTGTTATAAGATCATCAATAAGACTTGCTACAACATTTTTACTTTGTCATAAGTTTTTAACCATTTTAACCTAGCTATGCAGTTTTAATGATTGTTCCGTTTTTCAATATTATCTAGTGTGTTAAAAGTTTAAAGTTTGTTGCTGCTTTTGGATGAGCTCTGCATTTGATCTCTGCCTGGCAATCATTTTTGTCCTTGCTGTCGGACTCTCTCACAGACAGCGTGGTGTGTTCGTGAGAAATTTACCAAAAATAAGTGAGAAATGCAATCAAGAACTGGGGCCTCGTATAAAAAAAATTGCATACATACAACAATCTGATTTTTTTCCAACCTGGTGTATGCACGCTTCCCCTCAAATGTCAAAACTATTTGCTTAATTATATTGTTGTCAGAGTATTTATACTGTGTGCAGTGATGGAGTTAAGTCTTAGTTGTTGAATGGCAACACATCACAGAATTTACTGCGGTCAGCAATATCCCCTGATAAGTGTTCGAATCTGACTATAAGGCACTTTCCCACTGCATAAACCTTTTTCAGGAATCAGGAAAACGTCAGTTACATTCCCACCACAGGAACTTGGCCCAATTGTAGTTCCTCTGGTGTAGTGCCTGAACTCCTATTCCGAAATAAGTATTTTTTTGCTTGACCAAGAACTACTGGGTGGGTGTTACATAGGCCTGCACGATTTGGGGAAAATATCTAATCACGATTTTTCTGACAGACATTGCGATTACGATTTGATTAGCGATTTTTAAATTTTTTTATGTCAAGCTTCAGTTCAATATTCAGTGTAGTAATTTTAAAACATGACGCAGCATGAGAGACCATCAAAATATTACCTGGTCTATATTCTAATGCAAGGATGAGAATTTAAAGATGTGATAATAAGCCGTAATGTCCATAACAGAGTGGCTCTTCTGTCCTGAAACCGTAAAGCTGGAAATTTTTAAACGTAGTATGCATTTTATAAAATGTTGAATAAGTAGAAGTAGTTTATTGGTGATTTCATGTTGGTCGAAGTGTCCGCTTCTTAACAACTGTATACAGTTTTCTATACAAATCAATTCAGGTGAAACAAAAAAATGTACGTGTTCAGGGTTGCAAACTCTTTCAGACTCTCACGCAAGAAATCTTACGGCAAATCAATCTATTCCATTCTGATTAGCTGCATCAAAAACTTCACAGCAGTTTGCAAACCCTACAGACTATTTACAAGGTAATAAGACTTACATACATGTAAATGTGTGTGCAGAACAGAGAACAGAAAATCTCACTCCATGCAGCTGACCAAAGTTGCTAACCCTGCATTCCATTTGAAATGAGAAGTACAATGCAGTTTTCGACTGAAGCGGCTTATTCCTTTGCTTTGTTACTCGGACAAATACAAAACGAATGAATAAACATTATATGCGTCTCTTTTTGTATCTTTTCTAAATAAGACCGCGTGCCCATACCCAACTGTAGTAGCGATTAAAGCGATCTATTCTTTTAGTATTTATGTTAAAGCAAGGCTTTTATTTTATTACTGTTGTGGGATTAAGATCAATCTTTGGAAATACTTAAATTAATAAGCACAAAAACATATGACATAAACACGACTGTGTTATGGGTTTTACGGCTTTTTTGGAGGTCACCGACTCCACTGTTGTGAGATTACTGACGGTCTCATTGCTGTTTTCATGAGTTAGCGGAATCCTAATGCTATTGCCTATTAACAAAAAAAAAGGTGTGATACGCTAAAGTATATCGCTGCTGGTGGTTAAAAGGTCACTGGTTCTATTGATGATAGGACCTTTCTGACCATCTCGGACCATGAAATAGGAAGGCAATTCACTTATAGCTCAGTAGCGAATTCAGTATTTTTCCGCACCGCGAATGTAACATTTTCCTTGGGTTTCACGTGTTTGCTGTTTGTGGGCGTACACTCCGTCATCTCGGGCCACTTCTGATTGGTGAGCATGACTGGCATGCGAGAAGCACAGCGCTTCTGATTGGTGAGAATGACTGTCACACAGGGAGCACGACATGAATTTGTAAAACTATTCTCGCGACAGTTTTAAACCCTGGGTCCGACATGCTGTATAATGTATATCCTAAATCGCAGCCTTTGCGACTTGCTAATCGTGTTGTTTCAAATCGCGATTTTGATTTGAAATCGATAAATCGTGCAGCCCTAGCTCTTACAGCAATAAACTTTGTTGATTGGTTGACCCCAAGCACCGACGCTAACTTGGAGGCTATAGAGAAGTTCTGTGGAAAACCAGTAGAAGTAGTGCAGCAAGAATGAACAGATGGAACTAATTTTGTAACTCGATTGCATGTAATGCATTAATAAATTTCTTTTGCTTGTCTGTATTTCTGTATCAGAAAATTTGACCCTGCACAGGTGCTTTGAATAGTCATTTGTGACGTTCCTCTCTGTTGCTTGGCAGTAAATGCCTTGCATGCATGTGGTGCAGGTCTTCTCTTAATACTCGAGCTGTCAGGATTACTTGAGTTTTTTTTATTTTTTTTTTTTTTATTTTTTTTTTTTTTAAAAGCATTTATCAAAACTTGCCTTCTTGATTATTCAGCAATACGGCAGAAGAAAGACTGTGTGAATAAAAAGTGAGTCTGTGTGCTGAATTGGACACTGTATTGTCTGCTGACCGTTAGTGGTGCCTGCATGTTGAACTTAATGAGGCATATTGGCAGCTTATTTAAGATGAAGTTTTTTTTTTTTTTGCAGAAAGAATGGGTTTAATGTCGAACAATTAAGTTGTTTGGCAGATATGAAAGGCAATTTGCTTTCTGGTCCTTTTGGTCCGTAATCCATAGATATGTTTATAAACTGTGTTTAAAGGCTTTTGTGTGTCTATCATGACACCATTATAGTGGCATTGATTGATTTATTATAGATGTGGCAAAAACTACTGGGGATTTGTTCTCAAATGTCAACATAGCGTGTTGTCATTATGAATGGAACTAGTCAAGTTAGAACTGTGACAAACAAGAAAGCTGTAACTTGGAATAGTAGCATCAGCATCAGCTGTTCTTCCACAGCAGAGGTGGTGATACACTGGAAGTCAGTGGCTTTGTTGCTTTTTACCATATAAGGAAACTGAATGAACACCATATCTTAGACTGGTGAACTTGCTTGCGGGCTGGAGACTTTCTGCTGGAGATTTGCCACTGCCCTCTGTAGCAAGGGCTATCTGACACAGTTGGTACAAAGGTGTCCGCAGATTAAAAAAATATATAAAAAATCTATCCAACCAGTCTTCTCGCTCGGAATGCCTCTAAAAAAAAAAATAGCCTCCAAGCAACACGTACTTTGGCGTATGCAGCCCTTTTGTTTGTGTTAATGTGCTGTTAGTGTAAACAGCAGTGATTCTAACACCCTTACACAAAAAGCCATAAACTTCCTAACAGAGTGGCTGTTCAGTCCTGAAATACTACAGCCGAAAAGTTTTCAAATGCAATATTTTTATAAAATGTTGGATAAATAGACAGTTTATTGGTGACTTCATGTTTGTCAAATTTTATGTTAACAACTGTATATAGTTATTTATTATACAAATCAACTCTGGTGAAACAGGGTTGCCAATTCTTGCGCATCTGGTGTGGCACTCACACGTCCAGACTCTCACGCAAGTAATCCTGTGGCAAATCTATATTATTCCATTATAAACGAACCTTAGCCATAGAGCTGGGTGATACGGCCTAAAAATAAAAATCTCCGATTTTTTTTTTTCCACAATAAATCCGATTTTCGATCTTAATCGATTTTCCCCTGCCCTACTCAAAATCAAACTGCAGATGACAAATAAATGGTTCAAAACAAGCTTTAACTTTTTATTACATTAGTGTTAAAGTGCAATCTGACAAGCCAAAAATGATTCTTGTAAGTGATATGGCGGACCACGCCATTGTAAACACTTTTAGAAACTTGTAAAAACTTCTAGCATGTTAATGAATCCCGGCTTTTCCACAGTATGTATGGGCACCATGTCTTTCGCGATATACATCGCGACAGCGTTTATCGCCTTCCCCCGTGCCCCATTCTTATCTGGCACACAGTTCAAAAACTTGTCAGGGACGGTTGCTTGCTTAACTTAGCAAAACCAAACCAATTCCATATTAGATGTAGCAACACCTTTCTTGGGCACAAGTTCCAGCTTTTCCCCTGTCATTGCCATGTTTGTGAATCTGCTACAGTATTTGGGTGCGCGGTGCTAATTTACCCACAAAGAACGGTGCGTCGTATTAGTTCCGCTTTTGGCGCTCGCGTGTAAAATAAGTAATAAAATTGATTTTCATAAAAACACATCGTCCTGAACTTCAAATTCGAATTAATCGATAAAATCAATAGATCGACCACCTCTACTTAGCCACATCAAAAGCATTGAGGTACTTTGCAAACCCTACATACCATTTCCAAGGTAAAAAAAAAAATGTTACATACATGTAAATACGTGTGCATACTTGTCTTGAATTGAAAATCTCACTAGCCAGCTGACCAAAGTTGGTAACCCTGTGTTTTTTTTTTTTTTAATGAAAAGTAAAGTTTTCAGCTGAAGCGGCTTGTCATTTACTTTGCGTTGTTACTCCAATTATAAAACAAATATGAGAGAACATCATCTGTGTTACTTTTTGTGTCCATCCACCATCCAAAAAGTGGTAAATACCATGATGATAATTTTAGTAATAATTTTATTGCCCACCCCTAATTCTCGGTTTCTTTAGTCAACTTCTTGCTCCTGGTTTTTGTGCCCTGTGCCCTGTGATACCCTGAACCTTGTGTCAACATTGTTGTGTTAATATATGTGCTGATAAATGATGGGAGAGGGTTGGTGTACAGTCATACTCCCTTGGTCTTCCTTCCTGCTGGAAAAGTCCACGGGGGAGGGGGGCTGTTTTTCTTTTTCTCCCAGTCAGCCACCAGCCAGGCTTCTCCTCCTCCTTCATAGTTCCCCCTCGTCTCCTCTAGTGGTGCTACTGCTGCAGAATGTGCAAACATTTGTGCCCTGTGAAATGTCCCGCACTCATAAAAGACCAGTGTTTGTGAAACTAACCCACCTTGATTTTCACTAGCTACCTCTTACTCTGTAGTCTGGAGCATCTGTTTGGTGAAATTCTTTAGAATGGTCCTATTCACCAAAATCCAGCTTTTAGTCATTATAAGTGATGCAGCATTAAATCGTGTTCAGTTGTGTCTTGGATTGTCATTTGCTGTTAAAAGAACATATGTTGTTGCTTGTGTGAAATGATGTATGGATTAACATAAGCTGCAGCCACATTTTCTGAATCAGCCTGGTTCCCGGGTGCTGGTGAGCCGAGCTGAGTGGCAAGATTTATGATATTTACACTGCTGCTGTACTGTGGCAGATTTGTGCTGAATTTAAAGCAGAGCCCCCTTCACATGATTGGCCTTTTTCCACAGTTTTAATTGGGGGGAGCACAGGCTTACTGGTCTTGTGATGACTGGAGTTGAGCAGAGAGGGTAGGAAGCCTTTAGATTAACATGGGTGCTCCTTTGAGAGACTCTGCTTTCTTCTCTTTGGCCTTTTAATAGCTGCTTTCTCACAAGTCTCTTCCTCTCATCACTGTGACTCTATGAATTGGCAGATGTTTCCGTATTTGTGTGTTTATAATGGGGCAGTTCCAGTGTTATGGATGTGACATTTCAAAAATGCCTCAGAGCATGGACAAGCTTAGTATGAGTGAATCAGTTTGCATATCCTTTTCATGAAACCACTTGGGTTGAATATAGATACATCCTCAAATTCCATTTATTAAATTAAATGCTCACAATAAATAGCCTTTTATCAGTTTTGTGGATGTGACATTTATGTGGAATTCCCTGTAAATGTTGTTGGCATCTGACTAGTGGACACAAACTTTGGAAAAACTATAATTATACAGTTATTGCAAATCTTATTTGACGTTGATTTGTCTTTGATTTCATGTCGCATTTTGGTTGGTTGGGTGTATAGGCTGGGAATCCTTTAAGTTCTTAAGCCCTTGTTGGATGTCCATCTGAAGCTGGTTTTGGGAAATGTATGCCTAATTTTATACTCCCATATGTAGTGCTGTCAGAATGCTAGACAGTGGGAGACTAGAGAAACATGGCATGACCTGAGATCACACGCCGCATTCCTAACTTTGCCTAACTTGATTTCTCTGGGAATGAATGGTGGCTCTGCCCACACAGTGCCCTGCCTTTTTTATGGGGGCTTCACACACATGCTTTCTGCCACTTCTGTTCACTGGCATTTGTCTGCTCTGCACTGTTAGCATGTTTAAGGGATGTGTGCCCTTCCTTGCATTTCACTTATTGTTTCCATGTAAAATACTTGGTGTGAGAAGGCAGTTTGATTTGGAAGAACCTTAAACTGTTTCCCATCCTTGTATTACAGAGCTGGTGAATATAGCCCACATGAATTATTCAGTTGCTGGTTAAGTGCTGGGCAGCAGTGGTGCCTCCATGTACTTTGAAGCACTGCAGCCGGATGCTGTGGCAACATGGCGCCAGTGCTGGGTGGAGCAGACAGATCAGGGGCCTTGCTAATCTCAAATCTCTGACAGCTGGATCCCTCAGAATTAAAGCGAAAGCTGATCCTTGAGTGAGGGATGGTGTTCAGAGGTTGCCTGAGAGCTCTGCAGGCCTCCCCATGATGGGCTGGGTGGAAAGCTGACCAGGAATCAGCTGCTGAGGTCCCTTTGGCTGTCCCACATGGCCCTGGTCCAGGTTCGAGCCCGTGCTGTCTCGGGGCCTCTCTGCACACAGGCTTCCCAGACGAGGCCAGGCTGGCAGCAGCCAAGGAGAAAGTGAGGCTGTTTCCATGGGGCCAGTGGTGTTTTTCCCATCTCCTGCTCCTTATTGGGACATGCTCGCAGGCTGAGGCTGGGTCTGGAAACTCATAATATCGAAGGTGCAGATGAGGTGTGTGAACCTGTGTCAGCATGGAGAAGATCAATATGTTTCGCTCCCCCTTGTTTCCACAAAGTCTAAAAGGCCATGGTGATTAAACTTTGCACTTTCTGGCATCCCTCCTGATTCTCTGCCATCCACTAAAATGCAGCCGCATGCTGTCCATTTGTCTGAGGAGACATTGGTCCAAATACTGTGGAAAGTAGCGCAGCTGAATTATGATTTTTGGAATATCATCTGTCCGTAAAGTCTGGTCATTAACTGCACATAACTTTGCTAGAATGTGAATGCAGGAGATTCAGTGTATGTGGTTCTATATAGGCATGATATATGGAGGATTGTAAAAATGTACATACCTTTGCAAATGTGCACAGCAGCACCAAAATTTCACGATACTTTTTAATTACTTGACTGTTTGCTATGCCGGAAAGTAGCGTGCGGGTTGTGAAACTGACTGCTTTGTGCATCTAGAAGCAGATGTGACCCTGCCAATGACACATGCATGTTCTGCACATCGAGAAAGTGCTGGCCTATATTTTGCTGAGGTGGTATATTGTTTTTGTCTGAAGAGTCACTGCTGCTTATCTGTGATTGCAGAGTGTTTTGCTTGCTTGTTTTTTTTGTTGTAAACTGATCCTGCTCTGTGTCATGCTTCTTGGGAAAATGTCTTTACACATCATGACTCATGACGCAAATCTGCTCCTGTTCGATGGCTTCATTGATTGGGAGGCCCAGTAGTCTCTACGGCTGCAAAAACAATAATTATAGTGGAATGCAGGAGGGGACAATAGTACAGTTCAGTGCCAGAGGATTAAAATGCAGTATATATAATATATAATGTGATTCTTTTTAAACGTTGAAACATTCTTTAAATGTACTGCTGGAAACAAAGGCCCACTTATTTCAAGTGGTCTTTTTTTCTCCTCCCTTTCCCACAAGCAGATGTCTGTAATTAGACCTTAAAACCAATAAGACACATGTAGCAGAAGACACACCTCCAATATGGGAGATGAAGCTGTTATAGCGCTGCTGGGGAGGGGGGGGGGGCATGTGCTGACCCAGGCACATAAACATAAGAAGTTGTTGATTCTACTGCGCACTGCCCCGATGGTGGTGTCATCACTCAGGGCTGAGTCACCAAAGACCTGTTGTGGCAGGTTTGTTCATTCACTGCCTTCATGGCCCGTAGGCTCTGCGGTTTCCTGTCGCCGCCGGCTCGGATGACAGCGCCGTGACCCCCCACACACACCCAATCAGGCGTGTCGATGGAGGGATAATTTAGACCCTCTTTACCTGTGTGACAGCTGCACAGTGCGGATGGTTAGCCTGCAGTAGCCTGGCTCAGTGGCCATGTGTTCTCATTCCTGCATTTTTCATGAAGGGTTTTCTGTATTCTTTTCCAAACGCCTGATTCCCTGGCAATTGGAGAGCTGTAGATGGGACCCGGGTGAGATGGAACTCAGTATGCTTTGAAATGGCCCATTACATAATGGTATACTTTTGCAGTAAATTAATTTGAACAAGAAATGCTGTGATTTCTCAGGTCAGTGGTGTTTTTCCTTTTTTTGTGACTTCTATAAACTGATTTGAGGAATGGCGATGGATTCCCCACCTAGCCTTCCCGCTGTCACTGCTGAGATGGTTGTGATGACCCACCCCCTCTCTGGAGGAGAAATGGATCCTCACACCACCTTTCCATGGCATTGGCCGTCCCAACCATGCTGCTGAATTAATCTGGGGGAGCTAATTTATCCTTCTGCCTAGAATGTATGCCGTAGGTAGCTACATAGTCATGCTCCCTGATGCCTGTACTTAAATTTCTGGCCATATGACTGTGCGGCTACCTATCGCATCGATTCTGGACAGAAGTATAAAATTAGCCTTAAGGACCTTGAGCTCTATGTTGCACAACCAGGAAGCTAATGCCAGTGTAGTTGTGGGTTTGTGTGTGTGTGTGTGTGTGTGTGTGTGTGTGTGTGTGTGTGTGTGTGTGTGTGTGGTGTGTTTCTTTTAAATGCCCCCTCAGTTTGCTATGCTTCTCTCTCTCTCTGGCTAATGCTCCACCCAGAGCTCTGCTCACAAACTATGCAGATTTGCACGTGAGAAGGATGTGTTACAGGGTCTCAAAAGGCGTGCTAGGTTGCGTTTACTTGCTGTTAGTCCTAGTGAACAGAATGGTGATCTCTGTGAGTTGAAGTGATGCTGGTAATCTGGTATCTTAAATCCACCAGACGATCAAACGATTATCACAGTGATGGTAGTCGGGGTGTCTGCTTTTTCTTTTTCTTTTTTAATGTAATGTATTTGGGGTGGGGTAAATAATGTGAATTGCACTAGAATTGCCAATTGCCTTAGAGTCCTTTTGGTTTAATGTCATTCAATTTTTAGGCTCAGCTCTGAATAATTCTTAATTATCGATTGTTACAGGCCTTGACAGTGCCTTGTAGGTGAGTCATTCTCAAGCACTGAACATGAGAACGAAGGCAGTGTTTAACAGGAGCCCAGAGTCAGATTACAGCCAATCTGTTTGTGCAACTCATTGGGGGGGGGGGGGGGGGGGGCGCCCGCCCCGCGCCCCCCCCCCCCCCCCCCCCCCCCCCCCCCCCCCCCCCCCCC
>JAODLD010000341.1:0-10928 GCA_026781065.1 Mormyrops boulengeri | reverse complement strand
TTTGTGGAAGAAGGTAACAAGAAAATGAGGTAAAACAGGAAGCTTATTTATTCACTTTAGTTAAATATAAAAGCACTGAACTGACCTTTCATCAAAAGGATTACCTCCTTTGCTGAAGTTCATTGGAGGATCCATTGACCAGTCACTCTTCATGGACACACAGCTGAGTACAGGAGAGCCTGATCTCTCCTGTTGTATCCTGCTCAACGTGCACAGAATGAAATGGTTATACCTTCATGTAGACATAATAATCATTATTTATGTGTATGCTTTCCTTCACATGTGTAATTAGGCTTACAGAAGAGAAATTATTTGTGGAAGAAGGTAACAAGAAAATGAGGTAAAACAGGAAGCTTATTTATTCACTTTAGTTAAATATAAAAGCACTTAACTCACCTTTTATAAATTGGATTATCTCCTTTCCTGAAGTTCATTGGAGGATCCATTGACCTGTTACTCTTCATGGACACACAGCTGGATACAGGACAGTCTGATCTCTCCTGCTGTATCCTATAAAAGGCCACACCAGCACATCAATGTACCATAACTAATATGAGACATTTTGATTTTCTGTAGTTTGTATGTTCTACCCATGTCACCTAACTGGTGTTTCTAAACTGGGCAAAGAGTATGACGATGTGCAGGTCTGTGCCCTGTGATAGACTGGTATCACATCCAGGGTGTACCCCAGCCATGTGCCCTGTGATAGACTGGTATCCCATCCAGGGTGTACCCCAGCCGTGTGCCCTGTGATAGACTGGTATCCCATCCAGGGTATACCCCAGCCTTCTGCCCTGTGATAGACTGGTATCCCATCCAGGGTGTACCCCAGCCGTGTGCCCTGTGATAGACTGGTATCCCATCGAGGGTATACCCCAGCCTTGTGCCCTGTGATAGACTGATATCCCACCCAGGATGTACCCCAGCCGTGTCTCCCATGATGAACTGGTATCCCAACCAGAATGGAACCCAGCCATGTGCCTTGTGATAGACTGGTATCCTATTCAAGGTGTACCCCAGCCGTGTGCCCTCTGATACACAACACATTGCATCTATTGTTTTCCCCTGTATGCCAAAGTCATGTCTGCATTTCAAAGTGGCATGAAATCCACTCCATAGTTATTAGGGCTATCAAAGTTAAGTCTTTAACATGTGCAATTAATTTAAAAATAATGACAGGCTAGTATTTTTTAACCATGTTAACACACATTTGCATACCGTTGAGCCCTATGTAAGGTCAGGACAGTGCATTTATTGAGTTTTCTGTACCACATTGCACATTTGATCTTGATCATGATTTGGGACTTCTAAGGTTACCGTGCACTTACCGTATAATTTTCACCGAAAGCCCAATTTGGACAATAAATGTGAAAGAAAACTCGTTTTATGCTATTGACATTCAACAATTGATAATATCAGAATACAAGAAGAAATCGGCAAATCTTTTGTTAACAAAATTAAGTTCTTTCTGTGTTCCATGTTCTTTATCATTCATTACATGACACATTATAAATGTATTTGTTAAATTGTGAATTTCATTCCACCGTTGGGAAAAGCGGGCATGTAAAACACTGGATTCTTCAGATTTCATCTTTAAAGGTATTCATATGTAGATTAAGACACATACGTACATATAAACATGTCTGTTCTGTTGCTTCAGTTAATTTTTTAATAAATTAAATTTATTTAATTATCTAAAATCCATGTATAGATTACAAAGTATCATTAAAAATTATTATGACCATGTGTTTTATCCACAAATGCAAACTTATAGAATATAATGCTGCCTGACTGCGCTGAAAAATTAACTGTAATTATTTTTCAACTTCTTGATGTATAAATGGTGAAGGAATGAAGAGTGATTCTCTGTTGCTATTAATATAATGTAACATCTAGCTACAGTTTATTTTACACACATTGGCCACTCAACACAAACAGGCTGCTCCTCCAAACAGTGAATCATGTGGTTCAGCTCAGTATATACAGGATGCAAACTTTGTGAAGAAGTTCAGTTGCTGTGTGGCTGAGCACTAGAAAGTTCTTTCACTCATACATTCATCTTCTATTCTGTCTATATGAGGTCGTGGGGGTCTGGAGCCTGTCCCTATTTCTTTCTTCATCAATCTCTCTCTGTCTCTCTTACTCTCTGAGTACACATGTAAGTGGAACATGGTGAGTGTGAGGGCTGGAAGCCATCTGCGGCTAAAATGGACTTTTCAATTGTTTGCTTTTCTCTGTGTTGTATCTGTATCTTGTATTATATGTGTGTGTTTGTGTAACATCTACTGTTTTGGTTAGGTTGTATTAGCATTTAGCATTTTGCTGGCAAGGAAGATGACCCAGAGAACAATGAGTTTTGAGAACTTAACAGCAGCACGGCGTTAAGGTGGAGGCTGGAGTCAGTGTGGAGGAGTGCAGTCTGGCAGTAGGGAATATGGTGGGGCATGAAAACATTCTGTCAGATTTTAGGATGAAAAATGGACTAGTGGTAATTCTAAATAGTATTAAAAAGGCAAATGACATAATTGAAATCAGTATTGTAATTCAAGGCTTGTTTACATTGAGGCTTCCCCTAAGTAGTTAAAGTAATACTGTCAAATGCTCCTCCTTTTATTCAGTGCCTGTCACATTACAAGCTGGAGTAAAAATGGATTTTTGGGGAGGTTAGCACCATTTGATTTACACAACATGCCTACCACTTTAATTATGCAAAACAATTTTTATTGTGACACAAACAATAATTAAGATGAAAAAACAGAAATCTTGATTATGCATAGGTATTCACTTCCATTGCTTTGAAACCTCTAAATAACCGGTCCAACCAAATAACTTTGTAAGTCATAATTAGTTGATTAATATCCACCTGTGTGCAATCACAGTGTCATATGGTCTGTCACATGATGTCTGTATAATTCCACCTCTTCTGAAAGGACCTAGACTCTGCAACACTACTAAGCAAACAGCAGGAAGACCAAGGAACACTCCAAACAGGTAAGAGACAAAGTTGTAGAGAAGTATAGATCAGGTTTAGGTTATAAAAATCCCAAACTTTCAATATCCCACGGAGCACCATTAAATCCATTATAGCAAAATGGAAAGAATATGTCAGCACCTCAGGCCTGACAAGAGAAGGCCGTCCACCATAACTCAGACTGGGCATGGAGGGCATTAATCGGAGATGCAACAAAGACACCAAAGATAACACTGAAGGAGCTGCAGAGATTCACAGCGGAGATATCTGTCCATAGGACCGCTTTAAGGCGTACACTCTACAGAGCGAGGCTGTGTGGAAGAGTGGCCAGAAAAAAAGCCATTACTTAAAGAAAAATAAGAAAACCCATTTGGAGTTTGCCCAACACAGTGTGGCAGACTCCCCAAATACATGGAAGAAGATACTCTGGTCAGATGAGACTAAAACTGAACTTTTTGGCCATCATGGGAAACGCCACGTATGGTGCAAACCCAACCCTTCCCGTCACCCTAGGAACACCATCCCCACAGTGAAGCATGGTGGTGGCAGCATCAAACAGTGGGGATGTTTGTCATCTACAGGGACAGGAAAGCTGGTCAGGATTGAAGGAAAGATGGGTGGCACTGAATGCAGGACAATTCTGGAGAAAAACCTGTTTGAGTTGGCCAGAGATTTGATACTGGGATGAAGGTTCACATTCCAGCAGGACAATGACCCTAAACATACTGCTAAAGTTACACTGGAGCGGTTTAACGGGAAACACTTAAATGTCTTGGAATGGCGTAGTCAAAGCCTGGACCTCAATCCAATTGAGAATCTGTGGCATAACTTGAAGACTGCTGTACACCAAAGCAACCCATCTAACTTGAAGGAGTTGGAGCAGTTTTGCCTTGAGGAATGGGCAAAATCCCAGGGCCAAACTAATAGAGACAAACCCCAAGAGAATTGCAGCTGGAACTGCAGCAAAAGATGGCTCTACAAAGAATTGAATTTGGGGGGTGAATACCTATGGACGCTCAAGATTTCTGTTTTTTCATCTTAATTATTGTTTTTACCACAATAAAAAATAAATGCCACCATTAAAGTAGTAGGCATGTTGTATAAATCAAATGGCGATAAGCCCCCAGAAATCCATTTTAATTCCGGTTTGTCATGTGACAAAACAGGACAAACACCAAAGGGGATGAATACTTTTGCAAGGCACAGTAAAAGATGAGTGTAGTGCAGTGGAACTGTTGCAGTATGGCAAACTGGTTTCCCTAATTTAAAAAATTGCCCTGCGGGGTAAATCACTGCTGATAAAGCACCTTGTGTCTTTTAGGAAATAAGTTCTAATATGAGGTAGATGAGCTTGATTTAGTGTTTGAATTTAAATTTGCTGGGTTCGATTTTGTGATTTTTGTGACATCTGAGAGCACAATGAAGTGTTTCAGATGTGGAAGAATGGGACATGTCATCCGTACTTATCCAGGAAAAACAGGACAGACTGTTGTTTATGCTGAGT
Organism: Mormyrops boulengeri; assembly: GCA_026781065.1. Lineage (NCBI taxonomy): Eukaryota > Metazoa > Chordata > Actinopteri > Osteoglossiformes > Mormyridae > Mormyrops > Mormyrops boulengeri. The sequence goes on along the minus strand of JAODLD010000341.1, from coordinate 6,453 downwards.
GTGGTAGCCGAGGGGCCGGTGCCCGCTGAGGGTGGCTGTAGTGTGGGTGATCTCGCTTTGGCCATGGGGCCGTCGTGTCTGGGCCTGCTGCAGATGGCTCTGCTATGACTGAGCCCATAGGAGGAGAATCTGCAGAGTCAGTGACGACTCTGGGTGAGTCTGGTGCGAATAATAAGGCTGCCGAAGCAGAGCTCGGTATGGACACAGGTGATAAGCAGGTAATGGAATATATACATGCCCCCCGCCCCACACACACACAAACCCTCTCACCTTTCTGTTTCTCCACCATTCCCGAGTCAGTGCTACTCTTCACCACAGCCAATACCAATATCCTGCGCATATAAAAACCACAAACTTGGTCCAACACAAAATATCACATGGAGAATTATTAAACAAATAACAAGTTTCTAGCCCCCTAATTCACCGTAAGTGTGAGGTGCCGGCTGTCGAGAGCTTGTTTCTGACGTCGATTCTGATTTATTTATTTTCTTAGCAATAGTTTTTTCAACGAGTCTGTATGCCGCGTCAGTAGGAGTCAATACAGAGCTCGTAATTGATCATAAACGCCATAAATAAAAAAGCGCACGTCAAAGGGAAATATTTTTTACGTGTTTCAGTTTGGTTTTCCCATAAAAAGAGAAAATAAATTAAAGCTTAAACCATCAGAATACTAATAAGGAAAGAGTACAGAAGGAGTTCTACTAGTGAAAGCGACTTGGCGAGATTTTCGTTTTAACTAAAATGCCATTCGTCTGATAGCATCACATATTCACCACATATTTATATAAGCTTTCAGACCAATGAAACTGTCAATGTATTATTAAATTCTAAAGAAACACTGAAATAATAATATAATGGATCCATTTCGGCAATTGTTATGAACAGTCGAACTACTTCCAGATGAGATCATTCTTATTGTTTATTCCACTATTTTTAACACTTTATGACTTAATTTGTTGATTTAATAGTCACTCGTAATTACTTACTGCGTGTTCAGTCAATTCTTTCTTAATGTCACACTCAGTGAATAAAACGGCTACCTGTGGTAAGAAAATCTTTACTTTCGTTTTCACGCTTGACGCTGCTGTTCAGAAGTTATGTTGACACATTGTGTGGAAATTGCAGACACGTCTTTCGTGTTTTTACACTTAAGTCGCTGTTGATTGGTTAATGAATATTGCAAACCAGTGAGTAGCACATTATTTGAAACTTTGGCCACCCTTAACAAATAGTATGTCCCCATTAATGTCTCATCCAAAACTATGTTTTGTAGTAACTTATAGGTACACAACGTGTACATTTGAAGACTCGTATGGGAACTATGCAAGGCACTGAATTTTCAATAAAACAAGCCTGCAAATATTTTACAATAAAAGGAAATGAAGAGATTATTTCAACAGAAGCACTAGAGGACTTTTAATTTGAAATAGATACAGGATGTGTTACATTTATATGAAAAGCATAATGCAGAAACAAAAATTTACCAGAGCAAACAATAACAGATCAGAAAACAAGCAGGCTTCATACTAAATAAAGTTAATTAAATTAAACAGAGTGAATTAGAAATAATGTCCTGGTACCTAACAGAGACCAGCTGATACAATTCTCCTTGCCTGCTTTGATCTCAAGGAGAAGGATAGCTATCAGTAACTAGAAGAGAAAGAACGATGGCAGGCCGCAGGGCGTTCTCATACAAGTCTAGACTAAAAACACAATTGTTTAGTCAAACTTGCAGGGACTCTAGTTTTAGCTTGAGCTAAGCATATAGTGTGAGGTGTAGAGCTGGGTGGGGATCGGTGCCATTGGCTTTGGATGAACTGTACTGTCAGTGCTGTTACTCTAGCTTCACACCCCATTGTAGATTTGGAGTTCTGACGTTTCAGAGACTCCCCATGCCGGCGTTCCTACCTGCCTCTCCCTCCTACTAATATTGCCATAGCCATATCTGCCGGAGCTTATATATTGTACTCACTGTTTGCATTGCCTCTGGTCTCCCCTACTTCAGTTAATACATTTTTAGAGGGATCTGGAGGACCAGCAGCAACCCTTGCTGGTCATACCGGGGGACGGACAGGACAGGACAGGACAGGTCGTGACAATATGTCTCTCTGCATACACATTGATTGCAAGATTATCATGTGATTATCTGCAGCTGACATTTAGGATCCTTCAGTACAGCACAGAGCTGTATCACATCTGAGTCTCCTGTGTTATTGTAGCTCAGATCCAGCTCTCTCAGGTGTGAGGGGTTTGACCTCAGAGCTGAAGCCAGAGAAGCACAGCCTGTATCTGTGACTCCACAGCCTGACAACCTGTAAAGAGAAGGAGAGAAACTCTTCTCTCTCAGCTCTGGACAAACAGCTCAGTTCAGTGAGGAAAATAATTGCATTACAATATATTTATTGTTAAACAAACAGCTAATTTACTCTTACTGAAATAATTAAATAGTTCATACCAAAAACTCACTTTGGCTTTGCATAATTACATTTTATACATCCTGAAATACATGTTGCTTGCAAGAGAACAGTTTGGTTACTGACTACTAACCTGAGTTTCTGCAGCTGACATTTAGGATCCTTCAGTACAGCAGAGAGCTGTATCACTCCTGAGTCTCCTGTGTTATTGTGGCTCAGATCCAGCTCTCTCAGGTGTAAGGGGTTTGACCTCAGAGCTGAAGCCAGAGAAGCACAGCCTGTATGTGTAACTCTACAGTCTGACAACCTGTAAAGAGAACGAGAGAAACTCTTCACTTTCTCAGTTCTCGACAAACAGCTCATGTCAGTGAGGAAAATATTTGTATTACAATTAGGGCTGTTAAAATTAATGGGTTAACGCGGATTAATCCATCATCATGATTAATCTGATTAAAATTTTGAACGCAATTAACCCATCTGCAGCGCAGAATGACGCAAAATCCCTGAAATGTCTCTGTCAACGCATTTCGGGCAGTTTTGGTCGTTCCATTTGCCCTTGGAACTCGCATTCTGAGTCGGACTCCGAGTTTTGAAGCGACGACATGCGCGCTCCCGTTTCTCGCAGATCCAAGAAATATCTCGGAGCAGCACAGAGGATCCCGAGTTCAGAATCCAAGATGGCTGCGTCCTTTATCAACAGAAGGGAAAGTTGTAGTTTTATACTGTTTAAGCACTACTTCTCATTTGTGGCTCATTAAATCGGTCGCACACACTATACCGTCCAACTTATCTGTGGACGTGTTCCCACGGAGTTTTATATGTAAAGCACCACGCGTAATGTGTTATCAACTGATATTGCTAACAATGGTAATTAACCGGGCTAGAATTGCATTTCATGATTAGTCGGATAATTTGTCAGATTTACGGATTTACATGAATGTTCAAGATATTCAATAGACATGTTAAGTGCATATATATTCCCTTTTTTCTTGAGACTGTTTGCTCATGAAAAATGAAATGCGATTAATATAGATTAAAAATGAATATTTAATCGTGATTAATCGAAATTAATCCACAGCAACCCTCTGATTAATCTGATTAAAAATTTTAATTGTTTCACAGCACTAATTACAATATATTTATTGTTAAGCAAACAGCTAATTTACTCTTCCTGAAATAATTAAATAGTTTGTTCATACCAAAAATGCACTATGGCTTTCCATAATTACGTTTTATACATCCTGAAATACATGTTGCTTACAAGAAAGAGTTTGATTACTGACTACTAACCTGAGTTTCTGCAGCTGACATTCTAGATCCTTCAGCACATCAGAGAGCTGTATCACTCCTGAGTCTCCTGTTTTATTTTTGCTCAGATCCAGCTCTCTCAGGTGTGAGGGGTTTGACCTCACAGCTGAAGTCAGAGAAGCACAGCCAGTATCTGTGACTTTACAGCCTGACATCCTCCAAAGAGAAGGAGAGAAACTCTTCACTCTCTCAGCTCTGGACCCATAAATCAGTTCATTAAGGAAACACCATCATGACAGCACCTCTCTGGGATCTACACACACGTGTCACTCTGACTGATGGACAGGTGTCTGTGTGTCTCTGCCTGCTACAGCCTGAGTGACACTTCTGTCTTTCTTTTGTTTTTCTGCTTGGTTCGGTTTCCCCCCTCCTGTTGTTCCCTTTTAGAGACCACCCACTGCCATACACCCCCCTCTTACTCTCAGACCCCCTGGCATGGAGTGAGGACTCCGCCAGCCATCTCTAACAGTCCCTGCCAGTTACTCCGGTCTCCCGACTTCAGCTGCACTTTTATTCGGTAAATACAGCCTCTGCAGTGCTGATGCTCGTACACCCACTGCTGCCTGGTTTATAGCTAAACTCCATGACAGGATGCATAATGAAATGTAATTATAATTTTAACAAATTTCCAACTTGCGCTAAAATGAATTAATGTATTATTTTTATGTATAATAATAACAATTGTGAATAATTATTTCTTATTCAAATTGTTAAATTGTGGCTCCTAACCTGAGTATCTGCAGCTGACATTTAGGATCCTCCAGTACAGCAGAGAGCTGTATCACTCCTGAGTCTCCTGTGTTATTGTAGCTCAGATCCAGCTCTCGCAGATGTGAGGGGTTTGACCTCAGAGCTGAAGCCAGAGAAGCACAGCCGGTATCTGTGACTCTACAATCTGACAACCTGTAAAGTGAAGGAGAGAAACGCTTCACTCTTTCAGCCCTGGTCACACACTCAGTTCAAACAGGAAAGTATTGATATTACATACTTATTTTAATCAAATAACTAATTTACTACTAATTATGAAACAGTTCATTCATTTTATCAGACTGATAGAAGAAATGTATATAATTATCTCAGTTTAAACATTGTTATACACATCTTCTTTCAAGGAAGCACAGCCGGTATCTGTGACTCTACAATCTGACAACCTGTAAAGGGGAGGGGAGAAACTCTTTATTTTCCAAGGCTGTTTCTCAGGTGTTACCCAAAGCAAGGGACTTTAAAAGTATGAACGCCATTTTTATTGTATTGCATTTTTTCATTTATTTTTATATTTATGCGTGATAATGGCTCCTGTCTGTGTTCAACTCTTGCATGAAAAAAGAAATGTAATCATGACGTTATAGTGTTTTTGTGATGTTTTTCATGCCTAACTTGATAAATGGAGTACTGCTCACATCAGTAATCAATCAGACAAATGAAGCAATCAAAATCATCTGGTATTTTTATCTAAGCATAATTTACCTAAATTCATTAGATCAGTGACTTTTGGCGGCTAGCAATAATGAAAAACTCACCTGAGTGACCTGATTTTACATTGTGGATTCACCAGCCCAGCAGAGAGCAGCTTAACACCTGAATCCTGCAGGTCATTGTCACTCAGATCCAGCTCCCTCAGACATGATGAGTTTGAGCTGACAGCTGATGACAACATTTCACAGCTGTTCTCAGTAAGGTTACAGCTGTTCAACCTGAAAAGGAAGGCATGTTAAATTAGATATCTCCACGCACCCCTGACTTTACACATCCTACAAATCTCTCTTTTCAGACACCTTAGGGTGACTGAAATTCCTGTATTGCTCTGTATTTTGTATTGCATTGTATTGAATTGCGTTGTCTTTGTCTTTTACTGCACTACGATTTTTTCCTCATTTGCAATGTTGTTGGTCCTATTGTCCCCCTTGACACTGAAACTGAATGTAGCTCAGGCCATGATACATGATACAATGCTGGTTTCATTAACAGATCTTCATGTCTGTAAGGGTGCATGATGGTGCAGTGGTTAGCATTGTTGCCTCACACCACTGGCGCCAGGGTTCCTTGTGTGTGGAGTTTGCATGTCCTCCCTGTGTCGTCGTGGGAGTTTCCCCCCCGAGTCCAAAAACATGCTGAGGTTAATTGGAATTACCAAATTGCCCATAGTTGTACATGTGTGAGTGTATGGTGTGTGAGTGTGCCCTGCGATGGGTTGGCGCCCCATCCTGGGTTGTTCCCTGCCTTGTGCCTATAGGCTTCCCCCCGTGACCCCGAACAGAACAAGTGGTTTCCAAAAATGGATGGATGGATTCCCTCATACAATGAGTTTAGTATAATATGTACACTGTTCACTTGATAATGTTCAGTGTTGTTATACAAACAAAAATGGCAATGCTAAACAGCCACAGGAACGCTTATGTATTTTTCAACTTTCAAAACCCAAAAAACTTGTATATTGTTGTGTGCCACACTGCAAAGAATTGTTTGTAACATTTCAGTTTTGTAGATGAAGTACTTTTATTTCATTAGTAATTTAATAAAATTAATTAAATAAATCATCCTACATTTTAAGCAATATCTGAGGATGAACGATGATATTTATTTGAGTAACATTCAGTTATACTCTAAAGGTTTTATGCAGACAGTGACCCAGGACTCACAGTGCTGTTCTGGACGCCTTGACCACAGGCAGCAGCCTCAGAAGACCTTCATCCGATCTGATGTATTTTTTCAGGTCAAACACATCCAGCTC
>JAODLD010000340.1:204-10873 GCA_026781065.1 Mormyrops boulengeri | reverse complement strand
GTTTTTGTATGTATAATAATATCGCAGCGCCGGTGAAATGGCCCCGCATAGCAGCGCCTATTAGCATGTCTGGCATGCGTTGCACATCCAAGGGGTTTTTGTATGTATAATAATATTGCAGCGCCGGTGAAATGGCCCCGCATAGCAGCGCCTATTAGCATGTCCGGCGTGCTCTAAGCCGCATACGTAGCCCTGTTTGTTTTCCGTGTTGTAACTACATGGGCCTGTGTCCTCGGTTTATGCAAGCATGTTTACCTGGGTGTGCCCCAACCTGCGCCAGTTATTTGCGTGTTTCCGTGTTCTCTGTAAGTAATGATCATGCGTGTACCTTACAGTCCAGCGTCAGAATGTTTCTCCATTATATGCAATGGGAGTGTGGTTGGTATTTGTGGGCAGCCCCTTCATGGGCTACAATAAAAGTGTCACTTCGTCTGTACAGTGACATTGAAATCAGTAGACAATCTAGTGCAGAGTTGTGTCTGGATGTTTAAAACACAGTTTGTTGAGTGACATCATCACATGAGCAGAAAGCCACACCCACCTTTCCCTGGTTTCCGTCCCTAGGGGCCCCAGCAACGACATCAGTGGCCGTAGACGAGGAGAAGTGTCCAGCTGTGACAGCGTATCCTAGAAGAGGGGTGGAGAAGAAAAAGAAGGACTATATTTCTTTCCTAGTAGGGCTATGGTTCCCCTCAAAATCACCAACAGGAAGTGACCCCTTATCCTTCAAACCCAGCCAGTCGGGAACTGGGGCTGCAGTAAAAACTCCAGTGGAAAAAGAAATGAAATGGGAAATGGGGTAGCTGTTTTTCCATCCAGGGGTGTGCCTGCTCCAGTCTCCCTGGGGGAAGTACGGAGCAAGTATGGAGGGCGGGGCCCAGGGTGAGGGGAAAGGACAACAACAGACTAGCTAACCACAGAAAATGTGAAATCAGAAAGGGATTCCAGTGCCTGTCAACCTGTACTCATTATTCATTGTTTCTGATAAAATTGGCAAGTTAAATTCTTTTTGGAGTAAAATTGAAATTGGTCTGGATTCAATGCAGTAATGAATTACAGACTTTTGTGGGTGGCCTTTTTATTTATGCTGTGACCCTCCTGTGCCAGAATCAGTGGTCTCTTCAACCATTGTCTGGGTCTGCATTCCACGTAACAGAAGAAATTTTCAGAAGGCTGAACTTCACATAGAAATTGATAGGGAATAAAAGCAGCTTTCCTTGATTTACATTATCAATTAATTTATGAAAACCCACCGATCGGAGGGGGTCTTACCGAGGTAGCTGTATCGCTCAGAGCTGGCCGCGTCTTTACTGATAGAGTAGTAAGAATCTGAAGTCAGGTTGAGGGCCTTTACTGTTCCAGTCCAGTAGTATGACCCCGGAGCTCCCATCACTAGCAACTCCTGAAACAAACCATAAAATGTCATTAAGCTTTATTAACATTGCTTTCATTTAATCAATCACAATTTCAAATTAAATGTTCATACTTCATTTGTAGACTCAACATTTACCAACTAAAAGGTTCAAAATGCCAAACATCCATAAAAAGCACCGTGAGGTGTCACTGAAAGCTGACATGTGTAAGAGCTTCTGGGTATCTTCAACACCGTAGTTCAACCAGTGAAATATCTCAGCACTGGAACACGAGTGAAGCACATGCCAGGCTACAGGGAATGAAGCAGACTGTCTGAACTGCTCTTCAAGCCAGGAGCGGCTTTGTGAAACTTAAATCACTGGCTTCTCATGCAACAACGTGATGGAAGGAAAACATGGGGTTTTGGTTCAGCTCTGGTTCAGCTCTGGTTAGCTGGTGGCCACAAACCACCCAGCACTATCTAACAATTGTACCACAGGAATTAGAGGCGGCTCTTAGAGTTACCTTTGATCTCTGACCATGAATATTAGGCGTCTATAATGTGTTTGCAGACAGACTTCCATCCTGCTGCAGCCATACAGGGTTACATCTCCAAGATATTTACACTGCATTGTCATTATAACGCTGCTCCTTGAAGTATCTCAACATGAGTCCAGCGAAACAGCTTTGGCTCCCAGTTTCCATGTTACACTGAGGCTGTAGTCTCTATTTCAGTAAAACATACTGTTTTGATGGATCTTTTTCCATCCATCCATCCAAATTCCACCCTCTATTTCTAGTCAAGGTCATGGGGGAATCTTTATCCAGCTTGCAATATCCTTGATATAAACTATATTTGCATATACAAACACTCAGTAGCTACTTCATTAGGTCCACCTAGCTGGCACCAGGTAGGACCTACAGTAACATAAGCGAGTTTTCAAAGAAACTTCACTGGGCAGTGCTGTTGTACTGAACTGTTATTCTCGCAATAGCAACCTTCCTGTTAGCATTCCAGTCAGGCCATTCTCTTCTGACCCCTCTCATTTACAAGGTGTTTTCAACCACAGAATTACCACTAACTGATTGTTTTTCATTTATTGCACCTTTCTCAATAAACTTTGCACACAGTAGTATGTGAAGATCCCAGGAGAGTGGCTGTTTCCAAAACACCACATTCAAAATCTGTTAGATCACACACCTTAGCTGTTAGATCACACATGGTTAGCCAAACAGTAAGCCAACCACTTGACACTGTGTGCTGTATATATTCAGTTGCAGCCACATCATTGGCTGTTTGGAGGAAGCAGTCTGTTTACATTAACAAGCATGTGCACCTGGCCACTGAGTATCCAACCGGATCTGTATTTATGTCATTCAGGACCATAATGTCAGACTCAAGAGTGTTTGTTTGTGCAGAATGAGAGGATACTGACCTCCGTAAAGACACCAGCAATCCCAGCCTGACAAGAGCCGTGCTCCTCCCCGTATGTCTTCTTATAGTCTGTGGGGAAAAAGTCCAAAAATCCAACACTGTCTCACAGGATAAAGGCCACAGGCACTCTACTACTGCTGTGAATAGCAGACGGACCCGGAAGATGGGTGACACAGGGTCCCATCATAAAGAATGTACCCTCATAGAGCACAAGGCTGGCAGGGGGCATTCCACAGCAACACAAGGAGCCAGATAAATCGTACCCTCATAGAGCACAAGGCTGGCATGGAGTATTCCACAGCATCACAAGGAGCCAGATACATACTGACGTTTTCCCAGATTCATCACTTTACACAATATATTTACCTGCAAAGCTGACAAACACTTTTCAGCCACTAGCAAGAGGTACACGAGTAACACTTTACTTAAGGGCACAAATTATGTAGTAGTACACTGTTATGTAATGCATTAATTAACCAGGAACTAAGTGTTAGTTACACACTGATCACATGTTCATCATTAAACAATCATGATGGTTCATATATTTCATGCAGCAACTATATTAGTTCATCATTTGTTCTTGAGTAGTAAATGAGTAACTAAGTTATTTATGCATCCTTATGTCTTTCAGTATTAAGGAGATGAGTACTAGACTAATGGAATTACTTATCCTTATAGCAGCGCATAAGTACTAAGTCAGTGAAGGTACCTACCCTCATAGCAGGGGATGAGTGAACGTGTGTTGCCCTGAAGTGTGGGAGGGATAACTGAGCAATAGCCGTGGGGCATGATATGCTCAGACTCATAAAAGACGTTCTTCCAACGGTGCGCACAGGCCTGCAGTTAAACACATGGGGAAGGAAGGGGGTAAAACCATCTTTCATAAGCGCACATCCACACGGCTTCCACAAAGGCACGCATTGCCCATAAAGTCATAAACATTCATACAAAACACCCCAACACAGGCACATAAAAAGTGGGTACCCAGGTGGACACTGGAAGTATGGCATTCAAAGAACAAAGTTCTCAGATGTGCTCAAAATTAAAATCTTCAGGAATAACACAAATATATACAACATACAGATAATCCATCCATTTCCTGTAACTGCTTGTCCTATTCAGGGTTGCAGGGGGTCCAGAGCCTATGGGCGCAAGGCAGGGAGCAACCCAGGATGGGGGGGCAACCCATCGCAGGGCACAAGGCAGGGAACAACCCAGGATGGGGCACCAACCCATCGCAGGGCACAAGGCAGGGAACAACCCAGGATGGGGCACCAACCCATCGCAGGGCACAAAGCAGGGAACAACCCAGGATGGGGCACCAACCCATCGCAGGGTACAAGGCAGGGAACAACCCAGGATGGGGCACCAACCCATCGCAGGGCACAAGGCAGGGAACAACCCAGGATGAGGCACCAACCCATTGCAGGGCACAATCACACACCTGTCACACCTATGGACTATGGACAACTCCAATCAGCTTCAGCATGTTTTTGGAATGTGGGGGGAAACCGGAGTATCCGGAGGAAACCCCATGATGACACGGGGAGAGCATGCAAACTCCACACAGATGGAACCCGGGCAGAAACTCAAACCCAGATCCCACAGTTGTGGGGCAACAGTGCTAACCACTGCAGCACCATGCTGCCCCACACAGACAATCATCCTTCAGAATACTATTCTCTCCTAGCACATCCGTGTCATGACTGCTACTCTTTTACCAAGAGAATCAGCATGAGAACGTTTCCAAAACTGCCTGAAGCAAAACTGCTCCTTTCTATAGTCGCAGACTGAATCCCCAGACTGAATGAACTGTGGTATAGAAACAACATAGAGGTAAAATCCAGCTGGCTCACATCCACTCAACTAGAAACAATCCTGTCACAAATGCTTGTCAAATGATACAGAATGACAAGAAAAAGAAACAAATCCAACACATGGCTATACAGCGCAACCAAGAACCAGGTAAGGTGGGAATTGTGGGAACAAGGCAGATTACATATTGGCCATAAAGTAATTAATATTAAAACAGACAACAGAGAGGGTTGTTCCCTGCCTTGTGCCCTGCGATGGGTTGGTGCCCCATCCTGGGTTGTTCCTTGCCTTGTGCCCTGCATTGGGTTGGTGCCCCATCCTGGGTTGTTCCCTGCCTTGTACCCTGCGATGGGTTGGCGCCCCATCCTGGGTTGTTCACCTAGACAAATAATCCTGTGGGCGACGGTGGCGCAGGCGGTAGTGGTATTGTTCGGCACCCAGAGGGTTGCAGGTTCGAGCCCGCATTCTTCCTGACTCCATCAAAGTGTCCTTGAGCTAGACGCTAAACCCCAAATTGCTCCCAGTGAGCAGGTTGGCACCTTGCATGACAGCCTCCGCCACCGGTGGGTGAATGTGAGGCAAGAATTGTAAAGCGCTTTGAGTGCTTGTAGGAGTAGAAAAGCGCTATATAGATGCAATCCATGTATAGATGAGATGTGCGTTACAACTTCTGGCTTGACCATAAGCACCATGGACCCAGTTCCTCATCTTTCCTCCAGGAATCCTGTAGTCCCATCTGGCCAAGGATAAAAAGAATGTTTAATTTCCCGGGTCTGTGCGTCAAATGCTAAAACTGAAGAGGCGGAGTCCACAGGGCGTCCAGAAAAACAGGGTGCCAGATGCCAGAAAGCAGCACAAAGAGGATATTGGCTGATCCAGGATCTGCTCCAACCTCTGGGTAGCTCATCATTAGCAAGTTAAAAAGGAAACCAAAAAACCAGGTATTTCTGCCAGACTGGTCACATAACACACAAATGGGGAGGATTTCATGATTATAAGCATGGTCTGTGCAATTATCTGAACTGAACAATGAGACAAAGTAAATGCTCTGGCTAGAGCTGCAGCCATCAAGGAAGAGGAGCTGGACCCAGCCACCGCTCCAGGCTCACTTCCTGCGAACCACATGGGAACATAGCTGTCTGCTCTCCCCCAGCAATCAGAAGAGTTAGCACAGACTCCTAATCATGCCATCAGCCACACACCAACAAAGCGGAGTGAAAAGGGTTATTGTTTAAAATCAGGTGGCAAACAGACTGGGAACACTTCCAATTTATAGAGACTGAAGAACTATATTCAACTGTTCAAAAGTAACTGCTCCAGTTACTTATTCAATCGTCCAAATGTATGATTTTTGTAACACTGTTTATTTATAAACATCACCGCCAATATCCATGTAATGATTTTTAAAGTGTAATGCAAAAATGCCAGGTGGCTCCACAATTTTGGCCACTAATGTAACGCTCAACTGCACCTAAAAAAGACCATGAAAAGCTCCCTGAAAAATAACAAGTGGTCTGCACAGGCTTGTTGTTCTCACTGAAAAAATGCTAGTGTGTTCACATTCACATCCATCATTCTGCGTCCATGTCGAAAGACCAAAGGTAGGGTGCCTTTCCAGTGGTCACATTCTGACGCCCCTAAGAGGCCTGTGCTGTGGAAGAGGCCCATACACATTAATACACACATATTCACCGGGGTAGGGGGCTGTAGCTCACCAGCACTCTTCCGTTGGGTTTGTCCTGCCGGGCCAAGCTAATTCCCATCCACTCATCCTCCCGGTCCTCTTGGCAAGTCTTCCCACAGGCTTCCCTTTTGTTCCCTACGGATCAAGGAATGAGCATTAGCTTACACAGAAGAACATTCCGGATTTTATTTCCAAAGCGTTTAGGCGCTCACATCTCATGGGGTAAAAGCTGAACACCTGGACAGGATCTGCAGCCTAACTTTGTAGCCAAACTGTTTCTCTCTTTAATGGTCTTCGCTACAGTGGTGTGAGAAAACTTGTCAGTCTTTATAATTATCTGTCGTACCGCATTACAGTCATGCATCACATAACCACATTTTGGTCGACGATAGACCACATATACAGTATGGCGGCGACCCCATATGCAGAGGTGGCAATTTCAGGTCCAGAAAGTACAAATCCAGACCAGGATTTAGTGTGTTGCAGTGTGAAACCTTGCAGTTCCTGTACCAGACAGTGATGCAGCTGGACAGCAGGCTTTCAATAGTTCCCCTACAGAAAGTGGTGAAGATCGGAAGGGGGAGCCTCGCTCTCTTTGGTCTCTTTAAAAAGTGTAGATGCTGATGCAATCTTTTGGGCAAGGGAGGCTGAATTTAGGGACCGAGTAAGGCTGTCCGTGATGTGGACACCCAGGGAACTGGTGCTTCTGATGCTCTCCACAGCGGTGCTGTCATTGGTGAGAGGAGGATGGACAGTGTTTGTTTTCCTGAAGTCAGTTATCACCACTTTTGTCCTATGGTCATTAAGAGAGAGATTATTGCACTTACACCTGGCAGCAAGTCTTGCCACTTTCTCCAATCAGGCCCCCCCACCACTGTCGTGTCTTCTGCAGATTTGATGATGTGGTTGGAGCTGAACTTTGCTGAGCAGTCATGGGTGACTAGAGCAGAGGGCTGACAGCTTCGCTTTTCTTCTCTAAATGGTAATTACTTTAACTGCTGCAGTCAACTTCCTCTAATGGCTACTGTCTCTGACCTGCCCACGCTTAATATACACTTATTCTCATCAGCATGTTTTTCACATTTCTTGATCATTCCACAAAAGAACCATGAACAGGCTCCAACTAAAATGGCTCTTTTATATTCTCTGAGGTCCATTTTGGTCTAAGTCATCCTGAATCAGCAAAAATGCTTAATTCCTTCCATTCACACAAATAATCAGTCCCGCTCAGGAAGGACTTCCTCAGCTGAGAGGTGGGAATCAGACAGCTCCCCCCGGAGGCCTGGCAAGCTCATCTCTCCATGGCTAGTTTGCCTTTTGAGAATATGTCAGATGGCTGGTGGTCAAACATGTAGGATGTGGCCGACAGCCAAGTATGTCCCCATGGGAAAGCATTGAGAATGAGATGGTCAGCATTCGTGTGGTGCTTGTGAACTCAGCTCGTGTGTTATTCAGGCTTCAGCTGACGACTGGCACGTGGGGGGGCGGAGCTCACGAACCCAAAGGGAGAAACCGTATATGTCAAAGGATATCACCAAATGTAAAGTAAATAACTGAACCATTCCGTGGAACCAGTGTGGACTTTTATACTGATATATAAACAAACATGCTCATCCACAATCATGCATGTAGATGTATGCATATATACCAGATCATACACAATGACACATGCACTAACAGACACAATCATAGATACATACAGTCAGACCTCGGCCATGTGCTGTAACCCCAAAAATAGCATGTCTCATGGAGAGCAAGATGGGGTGGGTGAAAACACAATTTCCTCACATCGCGGAATAAAGTATCATTATTTCATATTAAAGCATATGTAATAAGTTTAATAAAAGCCACTACACCTCACAAAGAGGTCCCTCATGCCCATTCCAGCATTTACCACCCTTGTGGAAGCATCAAGGTCTGCCTGTTCTCTAGCCCCCACCGCAGGAAGTATTCAGTGTTTATCTGAACTGGACCATGCGTATGTTAGGTCCTGTTTTCTTTTGATCAGTGAAACTTGATGCTCTCACCATCTGTGGAGTCAACAAATGGTTTTAGAGGGGAATTTATGCTGGCACTGGACAGTATCTACTGATGGATAAGGGCACAGGAATTCAAGGAGTGCGCACGGCCTGGGCATGTCAGGAGTAAATGAGTCTTAAAAAGGAGGGCGACTTGTTGGAGTGACGGAGCATGCTGTGCACTGTGATTCCTTCAAAAACTCTTTGGAACTTTTGTCCAGACATCTTGCCGACATTTTGTGTGTCTTTCAGAAACAAAGACTTACTTCTGGGATTATTTTGGTAGCAGTACAGAGAAAACCACCACAAAGACGGAGTTAGTTTAATTTATCGGTTTTAGAGACATCACAATTCTTTCTTTTCTATAGAGTGTTAAATATCTTCCACGGATATGTTATTCATAGTGGCTTTCACTAAACCTTTTACCTGTAGTCGCCAAGTAAAACTGTCTACTACTTACCTGATCTAATTATATAAGCAAAATGCTGGTTCCAGATTCACTTCCATGTATCTATGTAGGATCATTGTGTCTTTTTAGATATTGTTGAAACAAAAACCCCTTTTCACTGTCAGGTAGACGACTCCTGCCTAGAACAGCCACAGAGCTGCTACGTATTTGTCTCTATGCATTCCAAGCTATAAAACTCCCATCCATCCATCCATCAAGTAATATTAATTGTGAATTCTGACAATATTAGCCATCCAAAAAAGATACTGACTTTCATTTTCCTTCTCCTCTAAGGTACCAGCAGTAGCTACAGACCTCCAGCCACCGATGCTCCAGACCCATAACACAGCCCATCCAGACCCGTAACACAGCCCATCCAGACCCGTAACACAGCCCATCCAGACCCGTAACACAGGCCATCCAGACCCGTAACACAGGCCATCCAGTCCCGTAACACAGGCCATCCAGACCCGTAACACAGGCCATCCAGACCCGTAACACAGCCCACCATTGATATGTGAGATCCAAGCACTGGTTCCAAAATGTTCTATCTGACAGTCCACATACACTCATTCCTAATGCAGCCTCTATTCATATCTAAGATGATGTCTATACATATACAGATACTCAGAGTTTCATTGCAGATCCAGTTCAGTTTAGACGTGACCGATGTATTCTTTCATGAGTGTGTGAATGCATGTTTGTAAGATTGTATCTCACTATGTAAGAGCAAATGTTTTAAAAAATAATAAAACAAATGCCAAAAGTCTGTCATAAATTCTATCTGTTTTGGTCAGAAGATACTAAAACTACAGCAATACTTAACATGTAAGCAAAGTTTTTCTTACCGTGTGCCAGAATGTGTATATAAAGCCAACTATTTGGACATTAATTTTGTGCATATACTAAGCAGCCCAGCCAAGTACAATTAAAAACATGTTTGATAGTAAATACATAGAATGCAGATTTACAGGTCGTTTGCTATAAAAAGCCAGTGTGGCCTCACATGCAGGCCAGGCCCCCCCACATGTTCAGCCCAAACCCCACCCTGCACCTTACCCACCTCTGCCCAGGTCCATCTCTGTACAGCGGCGGTCGGGGTTGCTGTGTATTCGGCATTTGTAGACGGCTCCCGGGTTCCGCACAGTGCTACTGTAGGTTGAGTTAGCCTTGGGAGCGCCCACCAGCACCCTGCAGAGGTGGATGGGATGCAGAATCAGTGACGCCCTCCAAGAACGTTACGGTGCGTCTCCCCTTCTGCTGAAATCTGCAGGCGACTTCATTACTGCTGCCTCTTGCACCATTTCCTATCTTCCTATTTACCTGAAAGTGCCCAACTACCAATTCACAGCCGGCAGCAGCATTTTCTGCAAATTACTGTTACTTCCTCTTTCATACTGAGCTGTTCTACACCAGACCTTTGGTTTCTGGCAGCCCTGGCGATTTGGATGGAGTATGGTTTATTCAGTGGCAACATTACAAGATCCACCTTGTACTTGTCATGAAAGAGAACCACATAATTGACTCTTCAACCTTTTGTCATGGTTCTACAGTGCCAGCTAATTCTTAAAGAGCACCAAAAGCAGCTGAATACAATAACTATAACTGTTCCCGTGAATCTATATTAAGTCCAGTATCCAGTATGAGTTCAAATAATCAACTTTTGAGTATACTGCATACTGAGTCCCCATGAACAATGGCACGCTGAGTATACTGCATACTGAGCCCCATAAACAATGGCACGCTGAGTATACTGCATACTGAGTCCCCATAAACAATGGCACGCTGAGTATACTGTATACTGATCCCTCATAAACAATGGCACGCTGAGTATACTGTATACTGAGCCCCATAAACAATGGCACGCTGAGTATACTGCATACTGAGTCCCCATAAACAATGGCACGCTGAGTATA
>JAODLD010000339.1:0-12498 GCA_026781065.1 Mormyrops boulengeri | reverse complement strand
TCCGCTGTTTTTCTTGCCTGCTGGATCAAACTGATGGATTCTGGGATGAATTTCTTGGTCATTTTGCCCTAGATCTGTAGTTTTGCTAATCAGGCTATTGATTCACACGATTAGGTACCCACTACTTTTTCCATTTAATTCTATTTAGTTAAGTTTTAAGTTAGTTCTTTTAATTCTGTTTAGCAATAGTAATCTTTATGTTTATCCATGCAAATATTTTATAAATAATTTCTAGTTGTTTTTGTTTAAATCCTTCATACTGTCTGACCACTTCCTCACTTGACCATCTGACAGGAAGTACAAGAGGAAAGTTTTTTTTTTTTCTTAGTTATTTATCAGGAGAGATACCAAATGCATTCTGGGAATGTGAGTCTTGTATTCTGTCTCATTCATATTCCATGATTTGCTGTGAAGGGACAGAGACATTTTGCCAAATGACTTTTCATGAAGTTTTCCAGCAGCTTCTCAGCTCTCTGATGTTTCCTGGGGGAGAATATTGGCCCCCTGCTTGGATTGAGCTCTCTGTGGATAAAAGGGACCATAATCTGACTGTATTCCAGGCTGTAATTTAGCACATTAGTCACAGATGGATGTTTTGCACTCAGCACTGAGATGCAGAGTCTCACCTGATTTAATGTCATCGTGAATCATGTGATTCCTGTGCTCTGTGATAACACTATATAACACCCTTTTGTACAGTTTAAAATTGGCAGTTTAGTCTATTTTTGTGTTAGTTTACATTTTCAGTTACAAAAGCGGACGTCATGAATTAAGAACAACAAAATGAAGAATTAACCATGGAATTCTCTCCCCGTTTTATATTAAAGTGCTTCTTCCAGCTTCCATTTAAATTATTATGATTTTTTTTTGGTCACATTGACAAGTTATTTTATTCATAAATGTTTATAACTTCATCTATGATTTCCATACATCAAGAATGGATGTAGTGTAGCCATTATAAATAACTGTAATGTGCTGCCTCCTAGAGGTAGAGGTGTAAAATTGCAATCTCAAGCATCTTGGAAATAAGGGGTACAGTCAGTCACTGCCTGATTTAACCCAAAGGGTGTGATAATCCCTCTACTTGTGGGTTAAGATGCCTTACTTCTTCACTGACCAGGGAAAGATCCATTTCACCTGTGTTATAAAAATTATGCAAAGCAAAACAGATAAAATCGTGATTATATTTGAAAGAGCAGTATTCGTAAAATATAAAAACACATTACAAGCTGCTCCCCCTGTCTCTAAGGCTAGAATTATATCTCATTCAATATACAAGAATGATTATCAACATCATTGCATACAGAGGCCTGTGGTTTCTTACAGCCCCATTGGTTAGTGTCCAAATTTCAGCTTGTCTGCTCACTATACAACAGGAGTAAGAATTTCTGATTTCACCAGTGATATATAGCTGGTTCTGTTTGTTCTCTCAGCTGAAGCCAAAATGGTGACTATCGTGTTCCTCCTCACCATTTTATTAAATTCTCTATTCACTCCTGTCCCCAAATAAGCTGCCTATTCCCTCTCATCCCTGTTTCATGGGGCTCTTTTCACTGTCCCTCCAAGATCAATTCTTACACTGAGCAGCTCAAGACACACGACTATTAACTTTGTGACCATCAATGGTGACTTTTCTGAGGGAGGGGAAAAGCCTCTTGTTATGGACTTTGGTTAAGTGAATGGGGTATATGTACACAATAAGGACAAACGTATTGGGGTATCTGGCCATTACTCCTTTATGACACCCCATTCTAAATCTATAGGCATCACTATGGAGTTGGTCCTCCCTTTGCAGCTATAACAGCTGCCACTCTTCTGGGAGGCTTTCCACAAGATTTTGGAGTGGGTCCATGGGAATTTTTCCCATTCATCCAGAAGAGCATTTGTGAGGTCAGGCACTGGTGTTAGATGTGAAGGCCTGGCTTGCAATCTCCATTCTAGGGCAGTCAAGGTCTTCCACATGAAACTCACCCAATCATGTCTGTATGGACCTTGCTTTGTGCACTGGGGCACAGTCATGCTGGAACAGAAAGAGGCCTTCCCCAAAGTATTCCCACAAAGCTGGAAGCATAGAATCATCCATAATCTCTTAGTATGCTGAAGTATTAAGGGTTCCCTTCACTGGAACTAAGGGGCCAAGCCCAACCCCTGAAAAACAGCCCCATACCATTATCCCTTCTCCACCAAACTCTACACATGGCACAACACAATCAGGTAGGAAACGTTCTCCTGGCATCTGCCAAACCCAGACTCATCCCTCAGACTGCCAGACAAAGAAGTGTGATTTGTCTCTCCACAGAACACATTTCCACTGCTCCAGAGTCCAGTGACAGCGTGCTTTACACCATTCCATCTAACACTTGCCATCGTGCTTGGTGATGTGAGGCTTGCATGCAGCTGATCAGCCAAGGAAACCCATTCCTTGAAGCTCCTGGTGCACAGTCTTTGTGCTGGGGTTAATGCCAGAGTAAGTTGGGAACAGCAGTTATTGAGTCACCAGAGCACTGGCGAATATTACGCACTACGCACCTCAGCACTCGGCAGGCCTGCTGTTATTTTATGTGGTCTGCAACTTTGTGGCCGAGCTTCTGTTGTTCCTAAACACTACCACTTTGCAATAATACCACTTGCAGTTGACTGGATTATGTAGTAGGGAAGAAATTTCACGAACTAACTTATTGCAAAGATGGCATCCTATGACAGTATCGCGCTTGAATCCACTGAGCTCTTCAGAACGACCCATTCTTTCACAAATGTCTGTAAACCTGACTGTATGTCTAGGTGCTTGATTTTATACACCTGTGGCAATGGGTCTGAATGAATCACCTGAATTCAATGACTAAGAGGCGTGTCATATAGTGTACGTGTGCCCTTTGTTGCAAACTCCAGCCAAATGATTTGCCTGAAAGCTCAGTCTCATGTAATACACTATACACTAGTGACACCTACTGGTGAATGTAGTGATGGCAATAATGGGGCTTCTGAGAGAGACAATTGAAACAATTTATTCAGCCAAAGTTCTGATATTTCGAAGTGTTCAACTCATTGCTTCACAGGAATATCTAGTGGACAAACAGTGCTGTCTGGGAGAAACATGGAAAAAGAGAATGTATGTGGTATTACTGTAATAGTAAAGGCATATTCAATACAGGCATTATTTAGAGATTAATTGTCAACACACCACGACAAAATGTTTCTGCATTTAACCCATATGTGACATAGCAGGGGGCAGCTAATTCAGCACCTGGGGAGCAGTGCTTGGGGGCGGTATCTTCCTCAGGGTACCTCAATTCTGTCTTGCTGGTTAGGGATTCAAACCTGCAGTCTTTCGATTACAAGTGCGCGTCCCCTAACCATTAAGCCACCGCTGCCCAATATGCAATGTATATCTATAAAAGTATAATATATAACTGTATAAGTACTTCATTTGTTCCTGTAAGTGGATTTGGTTTGCAGTGAATAATCCTCATCCATAGACACGTTACAGACAGACACTTATCACACGATTCATCTTACAACACAGGCAACTTAAGGCAATAATTATAAAAATATAACACAATAAATACCGTTTAAATACAATAAAATATTGTTTAACATTAAAGTAACATTAATTTGCGTGATGCTGGCGGGAAAAAGCCTGCGTTTGTATCGTTTCGTTCTGTACCTTGGAACTGTAAACCTGCGACCAGACGGGAGGAGCTGAGACTCGGTGTATAAAGGCTAGGAGTTATCCCTTAGAACTGAGCTGGTTATTCGCTTTAGCTGTCTGACATACAGGACCTCCTGCAGATTAACTCATCTCTCACCAATCAACCTACTGGACCAGTTTTATCTTACTTGATTAAATGGATTTTTGTTCTTTAGGGAAAGGTTTCCAAACCATGGATCAGTAAAATCACGGTAAAATAACAACATTATGAATTTATCAATGTGGAAACGACTCAGTTTCCTCAAACAGAACAGGCATTGGTGCCCCTTTCTGCACACTGCTTCATAATTTACAACCCCAATTCCAAAAAAGTTGGGATGTTGTGCAAATTGTAAATAAAAATATATAATGCAATGATATGGAAATCTCATAAACCAATATTTTATTCATAACAAAACATAGGAAACATATCAAATGTTTAAACTGAGGAAATGCATAATTTTAAGGAAAAACTAAGGTAATTTTGAATGTCACGGCAGCAACAGGTCTCAAAAAACTTGAGACAAGGCCATATTTACCACTGTGGCATCACCTTTTCTTTTAACAGTCTGTAAATGTCTGGGGACTGAGGAGATCAGCTGCTCGAGTTTTGGGAGAGGAATGTTGTCCCATTCTTCTCTGATACAGGACACGAGTCGCTCAACTGTCCAAAGTCTTCTGTGTCATAATTTTCATTTTATGATCCGCCAAATGTTCTCAATGGGTGAAAGATCTGGACCACTGGCAGGCCAGTTCAGTACCCAGACCCTTCTACGAATCCATTATGGTATAATGGATGCAGTGTGTGGTTTGGCATTGTCATGTTGGAAAATGCAAGGTCTTCCCTGAAAGAGATGTTATCTGGATGGGAGCATATGTTGCTCTAGAACCTGGATATACCTTTCATGATTGATGGTGCCTTTCCTGATATGCAAGCTGCCCATGCCATACGTATTACAGTTTCTTCTGATTGCTTGAACACTAAAAGGAAAAGTCTCACACATTTGTTATAACTTTACACTCAGTTAGCAAAACATCGGCCCAGATTTGCACAACACTAAGCACATTGTCAGCTTCACACTTCTTGCAAAACTCAACACAGTGATTTGCAAATTGCTAAACAGACTTGCCCATTTCAAAGCACTGGCTTTCAAATAACCACACCTATGAACCATTTGGTTAAACACAACCACCAGGTGTACAAACACTTAGGTGCTTAATTATAGACACACCAATCAGGTCTAGGCACTATAAAAGGGAACAGGTGAGTTAACCTGTCATCAAAAACATGGAGGACATGAGAGGAAGGAGAAGAGTGAGAATGAGAGGAGGCATCCATGGTGGAGAGGTGGAGGCAGAGGCCAAGGTAGAGGCCATGGAAGACACCAAGGAAGAGGTAGAGGTAGACCTGGTGGAGGACAAAGAAGAAGAACATCAAATTTGTCCAACGAAATTCGTGCAACCCTTGTCGACCATGTAGTAAATCATGGGTATGGACTTGTGAGTCCAGCCAAGCCTCAGCAGATATACAGTGGCATCTGTAATCTAGACATTTCATCAACAGCATACTGTAGGTGAAAAACATCTCCTCTTTTTACAGTAAATTGGTAGCTTACTGTATGTACTACATCAGAACTTTCTGGTGTCCATGCCTAATCATGTGATATTTTACTGTATAGGATACATGTATTTTGTTTTGTCAACATAGGATTGAGGGTCGAGAACACCAAGGAGGAAGGGGCCCCATCTTCACAGAAGATGACCAGAAATATGGGTTGGCCAATAATGAAATACGACTCGGAGAAATTCAAAAGAACATTGTCAGTGACCAAACAGTTTTTGGCAACATTCACCAGGTATCTCTTCCCATACTGGCTCATATCCTAAAAAAAATCACATCCAGATGAAACAACTGTACAAAGTGCCATTTGAAAGAAATTCAGACCGGGTGAAAAACCTGTGACATGACTATGTGGAGGTAAGTATTGGTCACTGCATGCATACTTTTTACATTTATATCTACTATCTGACTAGACTTATTTTGACTTGCATGTTTTCTGTGTTCCAGAGAGTTTTGCAAATAGATGCTGAGGAAATCCCTCATCAGTTCATATACATTGATGAGGCAGGGTTTAAGCTCACAAAGGTCAGAAGATGTGGAAGGAATATAATTGGTCAGAGCTATTTCAAATGTGCCAGGGCAACATGGGGGGAACATTACCATCTGTGCAGCAATCACACAGAATGGAGTCTTCCACCACTATGCCACCTTAGGTCCGTACAATACAGCTCTCATTCTGGCATTTTTTAGACCAAGTCAATGATATTGTTATTGCTGCAAATCAAATTGATGAGATGTGATACATTGTCACCTAGGACAATGTATCATTCCTCTGATCGCTTCTGGTCTGAAATTGGTTTCATGATCATCCACCATACTCACCCTTCCTAAACCCAACAGAAGAGTTTTTCTCGGCATGGCGGTGGATGGTTCATGATCTACAGCCATATGTTCATGCACCTCTCATTCAAGCAATGGAGGATGGATGTAATCAGATTGATGTGTCTATTCAAGGATGGATCTGACATTCTAGAAGATTTTTCCCACAATGTCTTGCCTATGACAACATAGGCTGTGATGTCGATGAAGCTCTGTGGCAGAGAGATGTTTAGTTTTTTACCCTCTCTTTTGCATGTTTGTAGTGGTTGCAGTAAATAAAGATGTACAGATTTGATCTAATGTGGTGTTTGGTGAACATATTTTGTGTACTTGTTTTCGTTAGGAAACTAGAAATGCTAAGTGTTTTAAGATTAATGCCGTAGTGTCTATCTTATTCAAAATGAGTTAGCTAATAATATTCATGTGTGTACAACATGACAACAAAACAGTGTTTTTGTAAAAAACAAATGTAAAATTTTTACAACAGTGTTTCATTTTGCAAAAGATCTGAGATGTTCTGCTTGGGTGTAGTGTTGTGTGAAGTGTTTTGAAAATATGGGCCCAATTTTCAAAATTGTGCTTAAGCAATTGAAAAAAAACTGTAATGCACCCCCATACCACCAGAGATGCTGGCTTTCGAACTGAGCGCAGATAACACGATGGGTGGTCCTTCTCCTCTTTAGTCCAGATAATATGGCATCCCTGGTTTCCAAAAAGAATTTCAAATTTAGATTCGTCTGACCACAGAACAGTTTTCCACAGTCCATTTCAAATGAGCTCTGGCCCAGAGAAGACATTGGTGATTCTAGATCATGTTCAAATACAGCGGCTTCTTTGAATGATACAGTTTTAACTGGCATCTTTGGATGGCATGGCGAATTGTGTTCACTGCCAGTGTTTTCTGGAAATATTCTTGAGCCCATTTAGTGATTTCCGTTGCAGAATCATGCCTGTTTGGGATGCAGTGCCACTGCTAAGGGCCCGAAGATCATGGGCATCCAGTATGGTCTTTCGGAAATGTCCCTTACACACAGAGATTTCTCCAGATTCTCTGAACCGTTTGATTATATTATGTACTGTAGATGATATTTTCAACCTCCTTGCAATTTTATACTGAGGAACTTGATTCTGAAATTACTTCACTATTTGTCGATGCAGTATTGGGGGATTGGTGATCTTCTGCCCATCTTTACTTCTGAGGGACACTGCAACTCTAAGATGCTCATTTTATACCCAATCATGTTACTGACCTGTTGGCAATTAACCTAATTATTTGCACATTGTTCCTCTAGCTGTTGGGTTTTTGTATCACTAACTTTTGCAGCCTCCTATTGCCCCTGTCCCAACTGTTTTTGAGATGTATTTCTGTCATGAAATTCCAAATGAGCCAATATCAATTCATGAAATAGCAAAATGTCTCACTTTAAACATTTGATTGAAATTGAAATTGAACATTTGATTCAAATTGAACATTTGAAGTGGCAGGGTATCCGGCAGATCACCAATTTCAGGGGCCACACCAATGCAACCGTGGACACAAGCATTGCACTAGCAGAAGAGCTGAACACCTTCTTTGGGCTTCGAGACTCCAACCCCAAAGTCACCAGCGACCTTATCCCAGCCTCAACCAGTCCCCTGCTCCCATTCATGGACTGTAGAGGAACAGGATGTGAAGCAGGTGCTTAGCAGGATTAACCCCAGGAAAGCTACTGGACCTGACCGTGTTCCCGGGAAGGTACTCAGCAGGGTGAAGTCCAGGAATGCTACCGGACCTGACGGTAGACATTTTGCTATTTCATGAATTGATATTGGTTGTGGTCCTAAACCGCATGAAAGCCTACCTCCCCGCATCTTCTGACCCCTACCAATTTGCCTACAGAACGAACAGGTCAACCGAGGACACCATAGCATTTGCCCTTCACACCACACTGAGCCACCTAGAGCGTCGGGAGAGCTACGTCAGAATGCTCTTCATTGACTTCAGCTATTCCTTTAATACCATCATCCCAGACCTCCTGATCACTAAACTGCACAACCTGGGACTCCCCCCACTCCCCTGCTCCTGGATCAAGGACTTCCTCACAAATCGGCCCCAGACTGTAAGACTCAGACCCCATCTCTGAGCACAGGCTCCCCGCAAGGCTGTGTGCTGAGCCCAGTACTCTACACCCTGTACACCTCTGACTGCAGACCGGCCCACAGCAGTAACATCCTTGTGTAGTTTGCTGACGACACGACGGTGGTGGGGCTGATCTCAGGTGGAGATGAGTCTGCCTACAGGGACGAGGTCCAGGAACTGTCTGAGTGGTGTTCAGCAAACAACCTAGCTCTGAACACCACCAAGACAAAGGAGATCATCCTGAACTTCAGGAAAAACAGGGCAGATCCACCTCACCTCAACACCCTTACCTTCCTGGTCACCACGATCTCTGCCGAAGTATGGTTTTCCCACTGCACTAAGGTAGACCGGAGGGGACTGCAGAAAATCATCAGCTGCCCCCTCCCCTCACTAATGGAAACTTACGTATCCTGCTGCCTCAGCAGAGCTGAGGGAATCATCAGAGACAGCACTCACGCTGCTCATCACCTGTTCCACCTGTTGCTTTCTGGCAGGTGCTACAGGGCCACTATGACCAGGACCAATAGGCTCAGAGACAGCTTTTTCCCACAAGCCATCACTGCACTGAACACACACGTACAACACACCACCTCCACATAAGGACAATTTTTTATTATAATATACTAATATAGTATGATACAGTACTTAACACTATGTGTTATTGCATCTACTACTCTGTCTGTACACTACTGTCTATTGCAGAATGCTGTTTGTACTGCAAACGTAATGTCTGTATATGTCTGCACTTTAGAAGTAGCCACTGCAATTTCGTTGTACAAGTAGCATTCGTGCTCAAGGCTTTATATTCTATTCTTCTATTCTTCATATGCTTTGTATGTTCTGTTGTGAATAAAATATGAGCTTATGAGATTTCCATATCATTGCATTCTGTTGTTATTTACAATTTGCACAATGTTCCAACTTTTTTGGAATTGGAGTTGTACTTCAAAGGTAAGTTGTTGGTCAATAACGTTCCCCAGGTATTTACACACACACGTTTGTAATTATATCTTTGTGGGGACACTCCATTCATTTCAATGGGGAAACTTCTAATCCCAACATAACCTTAACCCCTACATAGCCCTAACCTTAACCATACGTAACCAAACTAAGATTTATGGCATTTTTAGTTTTTTGATTGCATTGACTGATCTTTGGGGGACCTAAGAAATGGTCCCCACAACGTCAAAATAACAGGTTTTTATCATATTGTGGGGGACATTTGGTCCCCACAATATAATATAAACATAATCTACACTCCCACACACACATACATCAGGAGCTAGATCTGAATCCCTGAACAAGGAGGTTTGTAATAGGGGTGCACGATTCAGAAAATCTCACGATTCGATTCTGATTCTTGGACTCACGATTCGATTGAAAATCGATTCACGATTCATAAACAATTCACAATTCAATACATAGATGAATTTGTTTCCAGAACGCTGTTTTGAGTTACTTTTCCATTTGACTGTGACAGATCAACAAAAAAATCACACTGAATCAAATGTAGTTTACTGCTAGTCAATCTGAACTTTAAGATTTATTTATGGTAAAATGTCTTAATAGAAAAATAAAACTTATACAAATATAAACTGCAAAATCCAAAATTTTAAACTCAATGCATTATAACACTACGTTAATTCAATTAAAATTCAAATTTTAATTCACATTAAAAGTGTTGAAATTTAAATAAACAAAAAATGCTGGTACGTTGAGCTGTAAAGTGCTATAACAACTGAAATGACATTTTTAAAATATGAACTAGGAACATTGCTCTTTTTCCTAAATTGCTACTGTTTCAGCAAACAAGGTCTCAACTGACAACTACAATCTAATCAACAACCTATCAGAACTTGGATAAACATTCAGCTGTCTGTCTGTCTGTCTGTGTGTTGGCTGGAAGGTATAGATTCTTTTCATCATGGATTGAAAGCCATCGCTATCAACGATGCTGTAAGGGCGCAGATCTTTGGAAATAAAATAGGCTATAGACTGAGTTATTTTATTCGCCCGTTCAGAAGTATAGAACATTGATGCAGAGTGCGTCGGTTGGCTGGAATGTTTTTTACTTTAGGTGGATGTGCGTCTGCGTCTTTAATCTCTGGATGATGGCGTCATGTGAGTCCACATGTTTGTAGTGTTTCCAAAATACTTCAACCTCGCTCTGCAGTGTCTGCATATCACATGCATCTTATCAAGCTCCTTTTTCCCATCTAAATCGTAAAAGCCAAAATGTGCCCAAACACTTGCTGTAAATGAAACTGGGACAAGCTGAATCGCTTTTTCCATAACCCTATCCATCCTCTGCATACAGTCCCTCCATTACGCATACTCACTACATTTCCTTCTTGCTCACATGAAGGTGGTCTATTTTGGCAGATTTCGACATTGCACCATCTATAGGATCATCGAGCTGAACTCGTGTCGGGGGAAAAAGTAAACTACCTATATTGAAAAATATGAATTGATTTTTGAAATGCATGAATCGATTTTGAATCTGCAGAGAAAGAATTGTGATACGATTCAATTTTTTTGTGCATCCCTAGTTTGTAACAACCATGTTGATATCAGCGCTCCATCAGCCAATGAAGACGGCCCTGCTTGGTGTTTCCCCAGTTTATTACAATGTCATTTCCTCATAAATGGTGTAAATAACCACTTGAGCCATCCTGAGTCTCCAGCTTCAGAGGGGGGTGGAGATGCAGATGTCTGTGTTCCATATCCAGATGACAATGACCCTGCTTGGTATTTCTCCAGCCGGTCTGACACCTTCCTGCTGACCAGCCGAGGTCCTCGTCCTCCATCCAGTACTGAATATCCAGCTTCAGAGGGGGCTGCAGATGCAAATGTCCGCGTTCCATAACCAGATGAAGATGCTCCTGCTTGGTTTTTCTCCATCCACTCTGACACCTTCCTGAAGGACAGCTGATGTCCCAGCCCTGCATGCAGTCCTGAATATCCAGCCTCAGACGGGGCTGCAGATTCTCCACTAACTGAAAAACAGTTATAAATAACAGTCTATGTTACAGTGATAGTGCAGATTATAAAAGCTAAAGGTTATTGAAGAAGTCATTAATGAGATGACGTCCACACAGGGAATTATACACAAATGTGTCTTGAATAATATGCACACCTCATATTTACATGGTAACATAGGCTGGTACTCTCAAAAATTAAGCAAAGGCAAGAGGAAGGGAAATATCCTTCTCTGTTTTCACATTTGGATTGGAGTAAACACCAACGGATATTTACAGTACATCCAGAATGTATATATGTACATGTATCTAGGGACAAAAAAAGAAATTGCTAAAAAAGATATTGCTTTACATTTACTTTACTTTTGAGTTACATATTAGGAATATGGAGTATGCACTTGTAACACACATCATCTGAAACCTGAATAATGAAAAATTGAATAATGAGCTTACAAGATGGAGGTATGAATGAAATACTGCCCTTCCTCTTCTTCGTAGATTCATCAAACACCAGCAATAACATCTTCTTTATCAACTCTTCTTCTCTCTTGTTCCATTCCTCCTCAATCTTCTCTGTTATTTCTTTACTGATTCCTGCTCTTTCTAAAAATGTTTCCAAGGATTCTTCCCTTTCTGTCTTTCGAGCCACTATCACCTCCACCTTCTCCAGCAGCTCAGTGACCTGAGTGACATCACCCCTCTTCTCATTGTTGAGAACATGATACCTGTTCCCACATTTCCCAACCAGCCACCGGAGGGCCTCCCCTTCAGCCTCTATGTGCTGCTCAATAGTTCTGTCTCCCAGCCAGTCTCCCCTGGTGAACAGCACTATAGTGTGTCTCCAGACTGTCCCACTCAGAAGCTCCACATGTTTCTTCACGGACCTCCTGTCTGTCTTTGTGAATGATTCATCAACCCTTACAACAATGAATAGAGCACAGGGTCCTGGGTGACACAGAGACACACTGTGCACAATCTCCTCTTTGTCCACTACTGGTGTTTCCTCCACAGACCAGTTCTTCCACCATCCTGGTGTGTCGACCACAGTGACCTGCCTCCCAACCACTTCCCTCTGTCTCTTCACACACTGTGCAGTTCTTCTCTCAGTGTCAAACTCTTCTCTCCCCAGGATGGTGTTTCCTGCTGAACTTTTCCCAGTCCGCCTCCCTCCCAGCAGAATGATCCTCATGTCTGAGAGATCTTGTGTTTGCTCTGTGTCAAAAAACACATTAAGAAACTTATTAGTTCGGGGCAAAATTTTGATGAAAATAAA
>JAODLD010000338.1:0-12506 GCA_026781065.1 Mormyrops boulengeri | reverse complement strand
ATTAAGTTAATGATTACCAAACAAAAGATACTTTCTTCCAGAGTTTGCTAACATTATTTATTACCAATATTACATGCATTAAAATCAAAGTCTGCAACACAGTCCATCATTACAAATTTAAATGTGGAACCTTGCCTGAAAACAAGAGAAAAAAACACACACACACACACATACAAACACATACGCCTGGTTCTCTCATTCACCTAGTCAATTCCATTTGAAGAGATGGTCTTGGTCTCTCTGCTGCTGGTCACTGCAGATTTTAACAAATATTGCCATAAATGGATCTGGAATTTCTAGATAAAATAAGGCTTATGTACGAGAATAGGCTTAACACGGAACCTCGCAGCTTGACTTGTTAAACCTTCTCTTCCTGACGACGTTAGTAAATGCAGCAGGTGCCTGGCTGACTGTACAATCTCAGCCTGACTACCCTGTCATCACAGGTACAACAAAAAAAAGAGACATTTATATTACATATCAACGGCACAAAGGCTTCGTTTTAAAAGGCTAACTATTATATTACTTAATTTAGGTAAGCATGTAGGTAAGCAAAAATTTAGTTTAATTTACAATATAGGACATATTCTTGTGTGTTTATGATTAAGTCAGTCAGATGCATACTCAGAACGGTAACGCTGCGAATACCACCTTATGAAAAGCTGCAGGATACAGTCCATTAAATTCTGTATTTATGTAACACCTCGAGTGTTACCTTTTACTAGGGTGACCAGATAATCCATGTCATCCCGGACACTGAGCTACTTCAGGTTTTACAAACTACTTTAAAACTGACAGGCTCATTATGCTTCGCTAATTAGTTCAATTCTTCTTATGCTTTGACTGGTTTGTTTCCTTGACTGAAAGACTCATCCAGCTGTTTCACATTAGCATTAGTGACACATTCATGATTACAGGAGACTGACCAATAAGCACACAGCAAGAACTCAGTGCTAAAGTGAAATCCGTGTCCTTTTAATTGAAACAGGTAATTTACAATTCCTGTCCTAGATCAGAGTGTCCTCCCTGACATGGGTAATCTGGTCACCATACTTTTACTTAATCTTACAAAAACAAAGGGCAAATGACATCGTTAATATACTCACCGAAGCACTGTCGTTCCCTGCCATTGCTGCCGACCTCTTCTGATCCCGCGCTTTATGTCACGTGACCAATGGCTTGATTGGCAGGACGTACGTTCGAGTTCATACAGATTCGATTGCTTAGCCTTGGTATCCCGGATGTATAACTCATATTTTTAACCTCATATTTTTTGCATGTGAATTTGGACCATCGAATTGGAGCAACTTCGAAATGTTGTGTTTGTATTTTTAACCTCGTATTTTTGCATGTGAATTTGGACCATCGAATTGGAGCAACTTCGAAATGTTGTGTTTGTATTTTTAACCTCGTATTTTTGCATGTGAATTCGGACCATCGAATTTCCGATGCATATTTCCAATGCATAAATATTCAATGTTAGAATTTCAGTGGCATATAAAATTCAAATTCTGATGGCACGGATTTACTTCCATAATATTAGCGCTGAAGACTCCACCAAACAGTCTTTGATATACTCCCCATCAGAAAATGGCTTACTGTATCTTGCAATTTTGTGAGATATTACAAAGCTGGTCCTGATGGCTGCATCCCTGGATGAGCGGAGCTTTGTAAAAAATCCTTGTTGCTTTTGCAGTTTAGCTAGCAAATCTTCCGATGCTCAAGCCCGCTCTGCATCAGTGAAATTCTTGAATTTTTCTCCGTGTTTACTCTCGTAATGCCGATTCAAATTGTATTCCTTAAACACCGCTATATGTTCTCCACA
This sequence comes from Mormyrops boulengeri, assembly GCA_026781065.1. Taxonomy (NCBI): domain Eukaryota; kingdom Metazoa; phylum Chordata; class Actinopteri; order Osteoglossiformes; family Mormyridae; genus Mormyrops; species Mormyrops boulengeri. The sequence continues at coordinate 10,681 of JAODLD010000338.1, read as the reverse complement.
CACTAAGCATACTGCTTTACCTTTGATTTCAACAAATAAATATTTAGAAGTCCATGCCTTGTTAAACACTCTACATTCTGCATCAATTTTTCCTTTTTTTAATGTTTGCTGACATATTTAAGAGGTACGAACTAATTTCTTGGAAGCTGTTCAATTAAGAAAAACAATGGCTGCGTTCAACTTCTTTAGCCGCTTACAGCAATGCATTCTGGTCCTGACGCAATGCATCATGGTTAGATTTTTTTGTCGGACATTAAACCGGCACTGCAGCTGCCGGCAGATCTCGCTCCACATCACATCAGTTAGTTGTCTTCAAAATAAAAGCTGTGTAATTGTATATCGTGAACCTATCACAAAGTAGTAGGTGTTGCTATACTTTTATACGAACTCACGCAGGCCGGTCAAAGGTAGTCAGGGGGCCAGATGAGGCTCGCAGGCCGTAAAATGCCCAGGTCTGCTGTAAAACGTTCCTCTCTGAAGCCCCCTCTTATAATATCTTCTTTTACCAATGTCAAGGGGCCCCACACAGTGTACCCAAAGACAAGTTCGGCTGGACTAAAACCTAGTAAATCCTGCACAGCCTCTCGGCAAGCAAATTAAACAAAAGGAACCCCCGCATCCCAATCTCTACTTGTGTCCATGCAGTATTTCCTTAGCATGGATTTTAAAGACTGATGAAACTGCTCAAGGGCCCCTTGAGATTCTGGAAGGTACGGGCTGGAAACAACATGCTTTATTCCCAGTGTCTGCAATACCGGTATAAAGATTCTGGACATAAAGTTAGTTCTCTGATCAGATTGCAACTTTAGGTAAGCCAAAAATGGAAAAGAAATTAATCAAAGACACACTCTTTGCTGTAATTCTACAAAGAGGCACAGATTCAGGAAATCGAGTAGATGGTTAGTTAAACATGATAGTTAAAAGATACTGATTCCCTGATTTTGTTCTTGGGAATGGGCCAACACAATCAACCAGAACTTTTTCAAACGGTTATCCTACCACTGGTATGGGGCACAAAGGAGCTGGAGGTATAACTTGGTTTGGTTTCCCAACCACCTGGCATACATGACATGATCTACAAAAAGACACCACATCTTTTCTCATGCCAGGCAAATAAAAATGATGTAAAATACGTCCATAAGTTTTATTAATACCCAAATGGCCGGCCCAAGGGTTGTCATGGGCCATACGTAAAACCAAGGAATGAAACTGTTCAGGTAAAACGATCTGATTTACATGAATGTCTTCTCCTGTACACACATGAGGAAAATGACACCAGCAGTGTGCACGGCAAGCCGTCCTCCAGCCTTATTTGCTTTATTATTTGCTTTGTTTTTTTGGGTTTGTTATTTAAATGTCTCTGCCCTGATGGTGTATGATTGCCTATCGCTTCTTAATATATGAGCGTTTCTGGGGTATCAGACCTTTGATCTTCTCCCCTCACTTCTATTGACAATATCGATTTACCTGCATTGCCCACCGGTTGACATTTTACGCAGAAAGCGCACCAGGAAACGGGGGAAACGGGCCAGTGTTCTGGTGAAGGACCTAGCTCTTTGGCAGTCGTCTAGTGCCGTCGATCCTGGCTCAGGGAAAAGATGGCATTCAACATGGATGGCATAATCCGGCTCAACGTTGGTTGTGAAATGTCCGATTTGTCTCCAATCTCACATTGGAAAGTACCGGCGGCTAATAATTCCAGGGTTGACAATAATTGAATTTGGACTGGAATAGGATTCGTGCGGTTGGTCTGTCGCTCAAAAAAAAGGTCCCAGATCACGGCATAAACCCATAAGGATCTCTTTCGGGAAGTGGTATCTGCTCAGAAGCCAGTCTGAACTCTCACCCAGCAGATCAGTGCACTCTCGGAAGACGCGTTCCCTCCGGAGTGCACGGTTTGCCAAATCTTCTAATAAAGCCAGATCAGCCATGCTACATTTTCAAATACCCGTCAGTCACAGGTCTCTTTTATAGGTTGTAACACCAATTAGGCGACAAAGCTGTTTGTCAACAAACATAATTACTTATTGAGTATATATAATTTTGAAATGAAGAACATGCGTGGATAACTGAGACTTTCAATATTGCAGTTCCACCACTAGATTCTGTGTGTATGCATGGTCAGAGCTGTTCTTATATTTAAGAACATTTTTAAGCATAAGTACATCATGGTAAATTCCACACTTTGGGTGAAAATGTTCTCACGCAAAAAATACACACAAATCTGTGCGTAAGAACAGTTGACAAATGAGGGCCCTGATGCGCTGCCGGTGAGCCAGCCCTATACACCGGTGGAGACTTTCCTACGGCTCCGAATACGCAGATGTGGCAGACGCGGCAGATGTGGCGCAGTTCAAGCAAACCTTCGGCAGCTGGAGCATACTTGACCAAGGGACCCGAAGGAGCTCATCCTTAACCTGGCACTTGTAAATGCCAGGTCGATTGGAAACAAGACCTTTTTATTCAAAGACTTTTTCAAGTCGCGGAAGTTGGATTTTATGTGCATTATGGAGATCTGACTTCAAGCTGGTGAGTCAGTAGCAGTTTCTGAACTTCTTCCATCTAATTGTTCATTCATCAGCTCTCCCCAAACTACCAGCAAAGGCGGAGGATTAGCAGTGGTGTTTAAATCCAGTTTTAACTGTTGAAAAATTGCATCAAACACCTATTCAAGCTTTGAATTGCAGCTATTAGAATTACATATAAATTTCCCTCTGCTCTGCGCACTGATCTACCGGCCACCAAAGTTTAACAAGGATTTTGTTCAGGATTTTTCAAACTTTGTGGCAGGGGTTATTTTTAAATATGACCGAATTTTAATTGCCAGGATTTTAATAGTCATGTATGTTGCAACACCAAACCTCTAGTCAAAGGCTTTTGCAAGTGTTAAACTCTTTTAATCTCACACAATCTGTGAATGACCCCACGCATGAAAAGGGTCACACACTGGACCTTGTTCTGTCTCAAGGCGTAAATGTATATGTGAAAGAGATGTGTAACATGGGTATATTGGACCATTTACCTGTGTTATTCACATTAGCGATGTCTGGCTCTCGGGTTAATTCATGTGTCCGGGCACACTGCCTGTGCGCATATAACCCTCATATAGCGTCACACTTTTCTGCAACTTTTAACCCTCTGGGGACTAGGGGTAGGGAACACACTTTCACTGACTGGGGCATGATCACACATTTCTTCAAATATCATAAACTTAATTCATGGCAAATAAATTATTTCTTATATATTTGTTTTGCCATTACACTCATCTTTATTTTAATGTTTATTGCAAATATGCCAGATTTTTGTTAAGTTTGTAATTTGACATCAAAATATAGACTAGGGTGTTCCATACCTTATGGGTAAATTTTGTTTTACATATTAACTTCGCATACGCTTCCATTCGATGAGGTTCACAATTACAATTTTTTTCTGAACACCCTAGTATAGACATTGCAAAATGCAGTTTGGAACACTTGCAGAAACATTATAAAAGTACATAGTAACAATGGTGGCAGTTTGATCCCAGATATCTGATCACCAAAGTGTTGGCTACATGAAGATGACTAAATGGTGTACTTGCAACATTCAGTTGGATAAATAAATAAGAAAAAGCTAACTCAATATGTCAATATTTCTGGTCTCCCTCTGTTGGGGCCATTTCTATAATGGACACATTTCTATTTGTTGTTTGCGTTTTCTTTTTATTGCATTGTATCTCATTTCCCAGAATGCCTGTTTATGCTTTTATCTTATTTGGTTGTCACAGTCGACTACGCTTTTGATTGGTCGATAATGTTTTAGGCGGCTTGAACCTTCTGTTAGTAAAAGAAGGTCGAAGCTTTTGGAGCTAGTGAGCACATTAGTTTTTGACCGTACCATGTAAAGAGCTAAGTTAATTAATATTATTTTTCCCCTGTACTTTAAAAAGGCTTCAGTAAAGAATAGTAAACCCAGGAACATAGCTGTACGGAGTTTTTTATACCGAAGTGCGCGCATCAAGCATATGCTCCTTCTCCATAGCGAAGTGGGAATTTCTCCGAAAGATTAGATGGACCGACACTAACATTAGTCAAAAACTAGCTTGTTAAAGATAAAGGCACGGATTACCGTTTATGAAGAGAAGATGATCGCGGAGATCCTGCAGCCCAACAGACTTTCGTTGCCGCACAAAGGAAGAAAGTGAGTAGGCTTTAATGAAGAATTCAGTTTTCAATGTCGCTACGTAGGGAGCTACGTTCAATTAAGCATGAACATCAGCCTCTGAAAGTGCACACGGTAAAACTCTTTTGTGGAAATATATAGAAGAGCGAGAAGCTGTAATTTGGATGGAAAGAGGACAGTTTGTGTGCAGTTGCACTTAATCAGAGCGCCGTTGTACCCATGGTCGTTTCAACTGACAGCCATAAAAGGACGCGAAAGCCCACAGTAAAGGCAATGGAAGATAAATTGAATAAGCTCAGAAACGAAAGGAAGAGAGTGCTTGCCCAGCTTGCTCATAAAAGAAAGGAAATTGAAATCCTTATGAAAAATAAAAGGAATGCCCAGCAAATTAAAGATGAGGTATTATATATCTTTGAGAAGTTCTTCAGAGAATTTAAGGCACTCAATGCCGAAATATTGTCTCATCTTGACGACAAGGATAAACAAGAAGATCAGAGGGACTGGTATATTCCCAAATGTGCAGAATTGGAGGCCTTTGAAATAGAGGTTTGGATTGAAAAGGTGATGACAAATGCTAATGAAGATGATGAGGAGGAGGAAAAGGATGTGCAGCCAAGCGATAGCATTTCAGAAGTTATCAGTCACATGACTAAAACAAGCCAGACTAGCTTGGTGGTTAGCAATTCGTCACAGGCGTCTAATGCAAGATCTGCCCGCTTGAAGCTAGAGGCAAAGCGTGAAGAATTGTTAGCGCGTGCTGTCTTCCTAGAAAAGAAACAAGAAATTGAGATGGCAGAAGCCCGCTTAAAGGCACGCAAAGAGCAGTTGGAGCTTGAGACACAGATTGCTGCATCAGAAGCCCAGATAAAGGTTTACGCAGGTTATGATGATGGCAAGATGGCATGAATGAATATTATGAGGCAAAGGGCAGGTCCAGAGTAGGCTCGAAAGACACTCGTAATGTCCAGGATGAGGATGAGAAACGAGTGAACATGCCCGCTCCTATAGGTATAGAGTTAACAGACCAGCCTGTTAGTGTCCATCACGAAACCTCACCACATAAGGCAGTAACTTCAGACCAGTCACAGCACGTGGCTACATCCGATGGCATATGTAAAATAATACAGCGCCAAAATGAGATAACAGAGATGCTTGTCAACCAGCATAACGTGTCACAACTCCCTCAGAGAGATGTTCCAATGTTCTTAGGAGACCCCCTCGGCTATCGCTCATTCATGAGGGCATTTGAGCAGGCTATTGAGACCAAGACTACTAGTCCACAAGACAAGTTGTTTTATCTGCAGCAATTCACAGGAGGAGAACCACGTAACCTTTTTCGTAGCTGCGAACACATGAGACCACACGAAGGTTACAGGGAAGCTAAGAGGCTCCTACAGCAACACTACGGAGATGAGCTGCGAATTGCAACAGCCTATATGTATAAAGCCCTTGAATGGCCGCAGATCACAGTAGAGGACAGAAAGGCAGTAAATGCCTATGCCCTTTTCCTGATTGGATGTCGGAACACTATGAAAGATATAGAGTTCATGGATGAGATGGACAGATGGACAATCCCAGCAATATGAAGGCTGTCATCTCAAAACTTCCCTTTAAGCTGAAAGAGCGGTGGAGAAATCAAGCATATGAAATCCAAACAAGAACAGGAAAAAGAGCCAGGGTTTCAGACCTGGTGGATTTCATCAACTGGCAAGCAAAGGCTTGCAATGACCCACTGTTTGGAGACATTTTGGAATCAAGTCTAGAAGGGAAAGGGAAGCCAAAGTCAAATTACAAAGGAACAAATCCCAAGAGTAGCAGCTTTGCTACAAGTGTCACCCTGGCAGGAGGACACCGAGATGGTCAACAATTAAGAGAGAAGAAACATGCCTCAGTCAGATCTGAGGCCTTTCAAAGTCCATGTATTTATTGTCAAAAGAGCCATGCCTTGGAACATTGTGAGAAGATAAAAAACCAGATTCCCAAAGAAAGAATTAGATTTTTAATAAATAAAGGACTCTGCTTCGGCTGCCTCACACAAGGTCATCTGAGTAGAGACTGTCACAAGAGAATGCAATGCGGGGAGTGTTCAGCGAAACATCCAAGCATTTTGCACGTCAAAAAGGAAGTTTCAGTCTCAACAGAAAATGATGAAAGGGGCAACACAGAAAGTACAGGTCAGATCACTAGTGCGTTTGTGGGGACAGAATATGAAGACAGCAGAGATACTGGGGCAGGCGATGGCGAAACTATCCTCTCCATTGTTCCAGTGAAAGTAAAGTCCAAAAGAAGCGATAAAGTAATAGAGGTATATGCATTTCTAGATCAAGGTAGCGCTGCCACCTTCTGCACAGATGATATGCAGCAGCTCAACCTACGAGGAAGGAGGTCAGGATTCCTGCTCACTACAATGGGAGCAGAGAGGAAGGTGACCACCCATGTTCTCTCAGATCTGTAAGTATATGGCCTGGAAGAGAGGAATTACATAGATCTGCCACAGGTGTTCACTCAGGCAAGCATACCAGTAAAAAGGGAAAACATACCGCTGCAGAAGGATGTAGACCAATGGCCTTACCTGCATGGAGTCCGCATTTCACACCTCGACGCGGAGGTCGGTTTGCTTATTGGTATGGATGCATACAAAACAATGGAGCCTCAACTGATAATAAATACAAGAGGCGATGGGCCATATGCAGTAAAAACACCTCTCGGATGGGTCATCAATGGTCCATTAAGAGGCACCGCAGTTGATCAAGAACCGGTGAGTCACACTGTCAATCATATCTCAGTCTCAAACGTGGAAGGTCTGTTATCTCAAATGTATAATGCCGACTTCCTCAAAAGAAGATATGATGATAAGCATGAGATGTCACGGGAAGACCTTCAGTTCCTCAACTCAGTGGAAGAATCAACACGGTTAGTTTCTGGTCACTTCTGCATTGGGCTACCTCTAAAGCTAAAAGACGTAAAAATGCCAGACAACAGAAGTATGGCGGAGCTGCGCCTTACAAGTCTCAGAAGGAAGCTTCACAAGAATCCAGAATTTCACAGGCAGTACAGTGAGTTTATGAAAGAGCTACTAGAGAAGGGGTATGCTAACAGGGTACCTAACGAGCGGCTTGCACGCCATGATGGGAGAGTATGGTTTATTCCCCATCTTGAAGTCTATCATCCAAAAAAAAATAAACTGAGAGTTGTTTTTGATTGTACTGCCTCATACCAAGGTGTATCACTGAACAGTCAACTTCTTCAAGGCCCTGACCTTACGAGCACTCTTATAGGAGTATTGGCAAGGTTCAGGAAGGAAACAATAGGTATGATGGCAGATATTGAATCCATGTTTTATTAAGTGAAGGTGCCCGAAGAAGATTCAGATCTGCTGCGATTCTTGTGGTGGCCAGATGGCAATCTAAAAACAGAGCCGGCAGAGCACAGGATGTGTGTACATTTGTTTGCCGCAACTTCATCCCCGAGCTGCGCTTCGTACGCATTAAGGAAAACAGCCAAGGATGGAAAACAGAGAGCCTCACATGAAGCTGTTAAGGCAATCTTAAACAACTTTTATGTTGATGATTGTTTAGTATCCGTGTCATCGGATAGCCAAGCCGTTGCTCTTGCTAAAGACCTAAGGTCATTGTGCCTCAGTAGGGGATTCCGTTTGACCAAGTGGACAAGCAATTCAAGAGCATTGCTGATGTCAATCCCAGAAGATGATAGAGCTGCACAGATTAAAGATCTTGATCTTAACAAAAGACCAGTTACCCATGGAGAGGGTGTTAGGTGTCCAGCGGTGTACCGACACTGACACCTTCAACCTGAAAATCAAAATACAGGAAAAAGCATGCACTAGGAGAGGAATCCTGTCAGTTATAAGTTCAACTTACGATCCTGCAGGATTCCTAGCACCCTTTATCTTACCAGCCAAGCTCCTCTTAGGGGAGCTTTGCAAAGAGGGAAAGGCATGGGATGAGGAAGTGTCTGAAGAACAAGCAAAAAGATGGAAAGGGTGGTTCGTGGACTTGCAAAGGTTGTCATCCTTCAGTGTAAGCAGAAGTATTAAGCCAGCAGGATTTGATGTCATCAAGTTAGCACAACTCCACCACTTTTCTGATGCCAGTGACTGCGGTTATGGCACAGTGTCTTACATCCTGTTCACCAATGAGAAGGACCAGAAATGCAGCTCATTCCTGACGGGTAAGTCAAGAGTGGCACCACTCAAGCAGGTCACTATTCCCAGAATGGAGTTGACTGCAGCTGTGATAGCTGTGAAAATGGACAAGATGCTTCAACGAGAGTTGCAGCTGCGCCTGGATGCATCAGTTTCCCAGATTCAGTTGTTAGCTTTCTTGCATTGTCTTCACCTCCAAAAAGGACTCTGAAGTTAATTGGTACTGGCATCCTGTTTATTTCAATCTAGAGAAGAGACACATAGCCACACAAAAATGACATGTATTAGTCTTGTTATTTAAAAAAACAAAAGTGAGTCATCATTGATAAGTTGTTATACTCAGAAGTAAATATGGTAAATGTTGTGATTTAATCTCATGTTAACATTATAATAGAAAGTTTTACCGCACGTAGTATTGTTGTTGCAGTGGGGTTTTAACTTAATTTAGCAATCCTAAATCATTACTACTTCATAATCAAAATATTCCCTAATATCTGGGTGATATATGCTAGCAGTGGTTGCTTGTTTAATTGAGCCTGCTCTGGTTAAGAATACTGTATGTAAACTACATTCACATCAAATCTGAAAACATTTTTGTAACAAGAGCTGTGAATTGCTTGCTATAGAATAATGATTTTATACCAGATTTGCTAATACTGCAGTACAACTAAACCCTATCTTTGATGACAATGTTTCTCTTCAGAGTTACCATACACTTAGTTCCAACTGTATATGCATATGAACAACATAGTTATTTTATGTAAAATAGACAGAATCGTTTAATTCAACGTAAAGACGATTATTTAACACACCTCTTGTATGAACAACATTAACTGATTTACCGGTGTTCTGAAAATGGCGCAGTCAAGTGAAACCTACGAAATGACGCAGGGCGAAAAAACAACTGAATTATATAGACAATGGAAGCCCCCTAAACACTAAAACAATTAAAATCTTAAATATAGTTAACATACAGTAAATGTATGAATTACGATAAATACGATAAATACAGTACACACTCTGTACACACTCTATATAAGGTAAATAAATTATGTATACCGTAGTTCAATGGTTACTAGGATCTGCACTCTTGCTGATTGGATGAACGATGTCTTCTTAACGGCTCACTGCGAAAATCAAAGCGAAACTTGAAATTAATTGTCAATTGATGTTGATTAAGAAAAATTTAGAACTGCAACTTCAGTAAATCACAGACAGATAAGTAAAGGAACACAATACTAAGTGTGTTATATATGTTTGTGTGTGTGCCATTCTGATATCTACCGTATTGGCGGTGCATACCCAAACGGCTTTTTCCATTATGAAACTTAACAATGTCTTCTGGTTGATCGGAAGTAACCCATTCAAACGACCATAGAACAAATATTGCATTCGGGAATTTTATATGTGTGCAGAATCGAAATGACAGAGTAACAATACGAAACCTCATAATTTTAGATCTCCAATTACTCAACGTTAAATGGTAAAACTGTTGTAAGAAGGGGACAATTAAAAAAACGTTCTACCCATGATGCCAGGGAGGGTCAGCACTGTAAGTGTTTTATTCTTTAACTGCTTCTGAAAAGCCTGCATGTGGATGAATCACACACTGCTTGTCAGAAGTCATAAAAGCCTGGCCCATAGTTATCGATATAGTTATCAGATTCATTTTCTCTGGCCAATCGATCTTTAATGCACTCGATAGTTTCTCTACAATTCATTCAATACACCGAAAAGCACCACATTACTTGCATCCAACGCCATAAACAGTTTTAAATTAGTCATCAACGATCTGCTTTTTCTGCTCCGCAAAAATGTGGCGCACATGCTAAAAAATAGTTCACATTATCTAGATGGGGAAACTCCGCTGTATATTTCATTACTTACTTGTTTATTACTTAATTATTACTGACTCGTTATAAATTATAATACGTGGAGTGTTGATAATTAAAAATAACGAAATGTTTAGCAATAGCTGATGTATTAGAACTGTGTGACGAATAGATCTTCATATATTAAGTTTAAGAGTAAGCACATTGATATAAGTATTATATCACATTAACTGCACAAAAACATACATGAACAAATAGTAATCGATTAAATATGATATATATAAAACTTACAAGTCACACTCGAGTAGGGCTGAAGTCTGCAGATCACTCTGCGGGAAGAGTTCTGACGACATTTCCGCTTTGAAACGTGTCAATTCCCAAACTGTACACTGATCAAAGAAATTAAGGGAACACTTTTTAATCAGAGTATAGCATCAATTCAGTTCAACTTCTGGGATATTGATCTGGGGTGAGTTTCCCGAAGCCTTCTTAACGCTACGTCGTTCGTAAGTTCTGTGTTAAA
>JAODLD010000337.1:0-12516 GCA_026781065.1 Mormyrops boulengeri | reverse complement strand
CTTCACATTATATGTGATCGTAGAGCTAAATTATTCCTTATTAGGTATTAAAGATTATTAAATTTCTAACTTACACAGTGACTACCCTTTTTTTTAAGTTTTATTAACAACCAAGAGGTACAAAATCTGTCAGTTTATAACAATGTGACTGCCCTTCTTAGACTGCATTTTCCACCATCGCTGACATATTTACCTGGAACTAAGCTTCTAACTACAGCTCGAGAGCTGTAGTTCAAACTACACAAGTACGACAGTGTTTGTGAACGTTCGTTCGTTCAAACTACGGTTTGGGGAAACACCTGTGTCGTTTAACGATGCATCGCACTATGTAAGTTCGCAGTGTCATTACCTCCGTAGTTTGAAATATGGTTTCGGGAAACACCTGCGTCGTACTTACATAGTTCAAATCTACGCAACCCCAGGATAGGATTGGAAAATTAGAGGTTTTAGAACCACTAGATGATAGTGATCACAACATGATTAAATTTGAGGTTAGTTTTAGTGTCCGAAGAGCAAAGTCCAAAACAAAAATATGCAATGTTAGGAAAGCTAACTTTAATGGAATGGGACTGAAACTAGAAAATGTAAACTGGATGGAGTTAAACATCAAAACTGTTGAAGAGGCATGGGAATTTTTTAAAAGCACATTGTTGCAAGTGCAAGAGGACTTCATACCCGTTTCCAGCAAAACTAAATCTAGGAAACTGCAGCCAAGGTGGTTTACTACGGAAATTAAGAAAAAGGCAAGAGGAAAAGGGCTCTCTTCCACAAATGGAAATTAACTAACGATTTCGAAATAAATAATTATCACTTTATTATTTATAAATTGTCTTTATGCCTCCCTCAACTTGCTCTTTTGTAGAGTAAGTTCTCCACAAAGGGCAGCCACCCATAGCAGCATCCCGGGAGCTGGGGGTTGAGGACCTTGCTTATGGACCTGCAGATGTCCTGAGGTTGGGTTTAAACCAAAGACTTTGTGATTACAAACACACAGGCTTAGCCCACGGAGCCACACGCCATCCAGAAAGCAGGTGCATCTAAGTCTACAGGTTGAGTTAAAAAATAACATTACACTCGCTAAGAGGAATGTAGAAAGGAAGATTGCATTGGAGGCTAAGGATGACATTAAAAGTTTCTTCCAATACTTTAACTCCAAAAGAGCTCTAAAAGCTGAAATCACTAATCTGCAGGATAGTAAGGGTCTTATAATTGAAAATGAAATTGATATAGTAAAAGAGTTTAATGATTATTTTACACGGGTGTTCACAGTAGAGGACACAAGTAACTTGCCACCATTTAGTGCAAATACAGCGTCGTCTATGACCAATATATGTATAACTGAGGCTGATGTGCCTAGCCTAGCTAAGCTCAAAATAAATAAATATATAATGGCATATTACCTATAGTTTTAAAAGAGATGAGGGATATTATTAGCCGACCTTTAACATTAGTATTTCAAAAATCCTTATCTACTGGTGTGGTACCGTCTGATTTGAAGCATGCTAATATAACACCCATATTCAAAAAAGGTTGATAGAAGTAATCCAGCAAACTATAGGTCAATCAGATTAATTTGCATAACTGGAAAAGTAGTGGAAGGTATAATCCAAAGGAAAATGGTAGATTACCTGGATTCAAATAACATTCTGAGGGATAGCTAACATGGATTTAGGAGAGGTAGATCTTGTTTAACAAATCTACTTGAGTTCTTTGAGGAAGCTACAAGAGAAATTGATCACAAAAAGGCCTATGACGTGATCTACTTAGATTTCCAAAAGGCCTTTGATGTTGTCCCCCAGAAACGTTTCTTGCATAAGTCAAGGGAGGTGATGCTATGATTATATAATTATTATTTAATTATATGAAATATTCAATTGAATCAGTAATCAAAAGCAACACCTCCATTAGAAAATCAGTTTACACATTAAATTTACAAGTTTGTTACAAGTTTACACCTTGGGGGGGGGGGGGGCAGCCAGTTGACCTTGGATCCCTAGATGTTTTTTCCCCCCACTTGGGAGTTTTTGGTTCCTCTACCCCATTGTCATCTGACTTTATTTCTCTTATTTCCCTTTCTCTCATTTCTCCTTTTCCTTCTTTCTGTATTGTTCTCTCTTAATGATGTTGTAATGTAACACAACAGACCCATGTAAAGCACCTTGGGGAGACACTGTTGTGAAAGGTGCTATATAAAATTAAACTGTATTGAATCAACAAGAAAGAGCATGTGCTAAATGACCTCTAGTCTCTAATGAGCTGTGAGTATTGTGAGTGCCCCTTCCCCAGACACTGCCGGAGTGCCTGCTCACTTGTTAGCATTGGGGTTGACCTGCCCGCGGATGGTGATCAGCATCCTGTCATACACTCCTCTCGGGAGGTCGATGTGGTATGGCACTGCCTGTACGAGAGAAAAAGTGAGGACTGCCAATCTAACTGCTGCTTCATGCATTAACTATTAAGCATAACAAGATACAGTTGTGTCAAAAACATGGGATAATATAACAATAAATACTGTCCATCTTAATGGCAAATACACTCCTTCCCCAAATTTTGCGCTTTGAAAGGGAACTCCTACAAATGCATATGCAATATGGCCAGGTGCAAAATTTACTGTGTCAACACCTGCTCACCAGTAACTTTTCCCTATGCATCTTTAGTAAATCCTGACAGTACTATTTTAACTCAAACAGACGGTTTGCGCTGGCACAAACCATTAGTAAATCTGACCCTAAATATGTTGAAATAGAACAATGCTTATTAACATTATTTGATAATAGACTTGACAATCATGGAGGTTATAGGGTATAGGATTGATGACTTTGAAATGCATAACAGACAGTGGAGATGCTAGATAACATACCCCATGAACAGAGGTGATGTGATGCTTCTACATATTTGTGTGGATACACTGCTGCTGATGCTGCTGGTAATGTTGCTGCCAAGTCATTGCTAGCCCAGCCCTACTAGGGGCTATTTCCTGTGTGAAGTGATATGATGAATTGTGGAGACTGTGACCAAGAGCAGGGTTTCTCACCAATGGTGCAATGGGTGGGCAGGGCCAGGGCTGCGATGGAGTGGATGGGGTCTGGCCGGGCCATCCAGGCTGACCAGGGTGCAGGGCGGGTATGGCTGGCTGAGCGGGCCAACGGGACTGTCCTTGCCAGCCAGGTACAACAGGTGGGTTTGGCTGCTCTGGGCAGAGCACCTGGCCTGGTTGTCCAGCTGATTGTCCTGGGTTTCCAGGCCAGCTGGAGGCAGTAGGTGAAGTTGGTTGCCCAGAAAAATAGGGGAGGTTTGGCTGGGCTGGTTGTTCTCCAGGCCAGCATGGTTGGCTTGGCTCTCCAGACCACATCGTCCCAGAAGAAGGTTGAGTTTTTTGGCCCGTCCAGGAATTGTTCACTGATTGGCAGTTACTAATGGCCTCAGAAAGCTGTGAGGGATGGGAGAGGACCAGAATCAGCCACACACACAATAACAGGTTACCTACTAACACTAATGCTCAGTACAAACAGGCCTACTCACACACACTGATGGGTTATGTACTGACAAGGGCCATAGCCAGGATATCAAAAACAGTGAGGTCCGGGACCCTGGGGTGGGGGGTAGGTCTCATCGATCATATTATCGATACCGTCCCCTTCATAAGCTATTTATTTTTTTTAAGTAATTAGTAAAGTGAAATGTTAGTTAGCCTAATTTTTTATTCAGGTTAATATTCAGCAGCAATTTTTATTTTATACTCTTAAAAAATTACTGAGGTCTGGATCACGGTGACCTCATCGCTGGCTACAGCCCTGCTACTGACACAAATGCCCAGCACAAACAGACCTGCTCACATACAACAGATTACCTTTTGTAAAGAACTTTTGTTAAATTCTGAAAACTCACTAAGCCCACAGAATTTTTTTAAACATGTAAAAAAAAGCAGATTGAATGAGTTTTGGAAATTTGCACTTCAAATGTATTCCTAACTTTTGGGTGACTTTGTACTGATGACCACAATCCTCTTGATGACCACCTTCTAATCCTGGAATGGTCCATCACAAGCCACATGCAAAATTGCACTAGGGGCAATTAAGTGACACCAATTAGACTAACTACATTTCTTCAGGACAACAGGAGGAATTCAATGCACCCAGAGGAAACCCACACACCACACAGAGAGAACATGCAAACTCCACACACAGGGCAGGATCTGAACCCACACCCAGGCGTGTGGTGACAGCACTACCCACCAAGCCCCGTGCCACCCCCAGAAGCAGCTGCAAATAAAAAACAAGCAAAGTATATGAAGTTAGAAAAAGACATTTTTTTCCCCAGTTTCTTTATCTCACGCACAGAGACACATCAATATCTACAACAAGAAGTACAGACAGACATATTGGTAACACTTTACTTGAGGGGGCACAATACTTAGTAACTCAGTTACCACTGAAGTACAAACGAAGGTAGATATAGTTGATGAAAGATGCATTACAATTCATTAATGATGTACAAACATGAGATCAGTATTTCACTTGTGTTCTTCATTACCTGTTCCTTCAGTAGTATCTTCAGTAGTTCACAAAGGTTTTTCAGAATTAACATACAGTAGAACCTTTGTAACAAACGCCTCTTAACTTGACCAACTCAGATGTTGAACGGGTCTGTCGAATCTTTTTCAACTTGTATTTTGACTGAAATATTGGAACTCAACCATTCATGTTAAAACTTGTATAGGTCGGGAAGCATTCAACTCTACCAATTTGTACTGTGACTGAGTCGGTTGAGAAATATCTAGCCACAAGTTGACCGAAAATTCGGAACACGACAAAACAACAGAACTGCTAAAACATGTACGGATTGAGACGCGTCTCCCCTTCCAAACAATAACCTCTACATCCCTCCTCCTCTCCACCTGTCACTTCCAGTAAGCCATCAGTTCACCTCAGTACAGGTAAAGTGCTCATAAATTATAATTTATTTCATGTTTGTTGTATTTGTGTGTGCTTTTTTTCACGTGTACTACTTTTATATTGATTATTAATGTTTTTATCATTAGTTAGGTAGGTAGATAGCTTTAAATTGGCAATCATTTGGTGGTCTGGAACAGATTCAATTAATTTACATTATTTCTTATGGGGAAATTTGATTTGGACCTCGACCAAACCACAACTCAACCTGCCTTCTGGAATAAATTCAGTTTGTGTTCCAAGGTACCACTGTACTGTATATAGTAACAAAGGTAACGCTTTACTTGAGGGGACACACAATGTAGTAGAACATGCTTATTTAATGCATTAATTAATCAGTAATTAAGTGTTAGTTATGCACTAATCCCATGCTTGTTCACCAGTAATCAATTATGACAGTTCATGTGTTCCTTTCAGTAATTATTAGTTAACAGTTAGTTAATTAACTGATATAGTTCCTGTATGGAATACATGAACTGTCATAATTGATTAATGATTAACTAACACCTACTTAATGATACATTATTTGTGTCCCCTCAAGTAACGCTGTACTGTAAGAAATATAGTAACTGCTTAAGATAAAAGATTCATTAAAGGGGCCCTATTATGTGTTTCCCTTTCCTTTAGTGTGTTATATAACTGTATGTGCATGTAAACGGTTTGCTAAGTCTTAAGGTCCAAAGTACATGCCAAAGGGAATAACTCTCATCACAGAAACCCCTCGTTGGAATTCCATGACATGGTGAGGTCACCTCGTAACACAAAACTTATTGGCTGCCTACTTTAAAGTTCTGTCTGTAGCAGGGGCGGAAAGTTCATGTCCAGAAATTACAAATCTAAGGTTTGGTTTCTACTGACCAGTTGAGTACTCTGTCAGTGTAACTCTATATACTCAGTTGGTTGTAGAAACAAAACCTTGGTCTGAATTTGTTTTGTACTTTCTGGACCTGAACTTTCCACCCCTAGTCTGCAGACTGCAAGATAGGGTTGGAACACGTAGGGCAAGTTGACCAATTGGGCAAACTGACCAATCAGGCAAGCTGGCTAATCACAGCACAATGGGTTCATCTGGGGTGGGGCTTAAAGTTCTAACAGCATTTCAGCTAGAGTGAACAGAGATGTACAGCATGAGATTAATTAATGTTCATTGAATCATGTACATCTATTCTAGTAGACCACAAAAATAAAATTATGAACATTGAAAATGATCAATGATTAATGATGAACAAATATGAGATTGGTTGCATTATTCATTAATTGTTCCTTCATTAGTTCACAAAATTTTATAAAATTAACAAATATAGTAACAAGTATAGTAACTGTTTGGCATGAAAAAATGTGTCACGCTTCATTAATGATGAACAAACATGAGATCAGTATGTAACATAGACTTATTTTTTTGGTAGTTAATATATACGTTGGAACTTAAAATGGT
Source organism: Mormyrops boulengeri (assembly GCA_026781065.1). Taxonomy (NCBI): domain Eukaryota; kingdom Metazoa; phylum Chordata; class Actinopteri; order Osteoglossiformes; family Mormyridae; genus Mormyrops; species Mormyrops boulengeri. Next base: position 6,129 of record JAODLD010000337.1, on the reverse strand, counting down.
ATTATTTGTGCCCCCTCAAGTAAAGAGTTACTGGCAAATTTATATAAAAAAAAGCAAGCAAAATACTGACTTACATCCATCGATCTGTAAAAAGAAGTGGAGAACAGTGCATCACTTTAATGTACATAGAAAGAACCCTGCAATGCAATAGGTACGTACAACAACTCAGAAGGATAAAAAGACTTTAGTGAGGTTTGGTGTCTGTCTGGCCCTGCCCCATTTGTTTATCCCTGTTTGGCCAACAGGTTTTGCTGGCCATTCTGTTCCCTCCATCTTGTAGCCCTATGTCCCTCGTGTGTTTCCCTGCTCTCCGAGGTAGCTCATGGGTTGTGTGACTGGTTCAAAAGGCAAGGCAAGGCAAGTTAATTTATATAGCACAATTCAGAAACAAGGCAATTCAAAGTGCTTTACCAAACGCACATTCAAATAAAAGACAAAAGTGGACACCGCACCACATGTGGCTTCAAGGCTCGCCTGAGGCTGACCTCGCCTTTTCTTTCTTTATTTATTTATTTTGTTTTATCCTTAGCTTTTGGATCTTACTTGTATCTGTTATGGTTTATGTTTGTGTTTCTGTTTTGGTTTACTTTGCATGTGCCCTGTTATATTTTGTTCCTAGCCTTCCTTAGTGTTAGTCCTCAGTGTTGCCAGCGTTTCCTAGTTCCTGTATTTGTTACTGCTTTGTTGATTGGCTGATTTTTGTGATGGTCCACACCTGCCCTTTGTTAGCATTTGTTATCTGAGTGTGTATTAGTGCCGACCTTTGTCCTGTTCCTCAGTCAGTCATTGTGTTTATGTTACTGTGTGTTGTAACTTTGCTCTGTTCCCTTGTAGTGGTACTTTGTAGTTTCTTCTATTTACTGCTTGTTTTTTCTGTTTTGGTATTGACCCCTCGAGGCCTCTTTATTTTGTGATTTTCCCCATAGTTGTACTAATTGTTAATAAACCCAGTTGTCTCGTGACCCGCTCCATGGATCGTCACTCCTTTCCCTAAAGCAAGGAAAATGTGTTGCACAATATTGCAAATCAACGCTTATTTTTTATTGCTTGGATTATAAATAAAACATTTCTCATATAGTTTTTGAAATATTTAGGAACAGAGAATGCCTAGAACCCAGAAGGAGAACATAAAAAGCTTCTTCGTACTACTCTACATGCACATAATGTAATGTAATACATGCTGTCCCCAGGATACAAAGGTCATGTGCTCCTTAAATCTGTCTTTATGTCAGATTTGTAGGTAAGTTGGAATAGGTACATATGTTTCTTATTTAGTGTCAGTCTCATATTTGTCTTAGTATATATTTTACCTTTCTATGCATATAAAACATTTAAGAAACACTTATAAATATAATAATTAAAAGTTCTTAAATGTAATAATACAGCACTAATAATAACAGGGTTCCCCCAATTCTGGCAGAATAAATTTCCATGACTTTTCCAAAACTTTTCCAGTACCATAAGAAAATTTTCCAGAACCCACAAGTTTGCTTTGATTTGATGATCATGCAGTTTCAGATAGTAATACTACAATTTTCGGTACGATAATTGCCAATCTGCTTACCAAATAAACACAGACGGTGGACAACTTTCGCTAATGTGCAAATAGCATTCAATTATTAAGAAAATTAATATAAATATTAAAATAATTATACGTACCCAGGCCCGGCTCCAGCTCTCGGTAACTGGGTGGGCCAGGAAGATTTTTGGGGGGGCAATTACATATATATATATATACAGTATATATAAAAATAACTAGATGTTTGAGACAGAAGTCCTGTGTCAGTGAAGCATTCTGTGGGGCTCCTAATTTCCAAGCATGTACACCCTAAAGTTATCTGACATCTTATCCAGTGTGTGCATGAGTGCAGATGCGTATGAGTGTAGTTATGTGAGCATGTGTGTATGTTTGTATGCATGCATTGGTCTGTGTGTGTGTGCATGTGCACCTGTGTATGTAGCTTAGGTGTCTGTGTGCATGCATGTATGTGCGTGTGTGTGGATCATCCTCCATCATATAGGCTATACTTTGAGTAGTACACAACATTGCTACTAAAACAGGATATTTCAGACAGTGCGGGAAACGGATGCTTACAGTACCAAGTTAATTAACTATTGACTTCTGCTTGTACATTTCTGTTAGCGCACTGTGGAACAAAGCGGGAAACAAAAATGAACAAGGCTAGTTTCCAAAACTTTTCCAAAATCTTTCCTCTCTATCCAAGAATTCCAAAACTTATCCAGGGCCTGGAAAAAATATTTCAAAATTCCAAAACTTTTCCAGGTTTTCCATGACCGTGGGTACCCTGTAATAATGATAATAATAATAAGAAGAAGAATAAAAGTAACTACATATGATACTGTAATATACCTCAAGCCGATGTGCAATGTTTTCACTTTATTACAAACCATTGTATTTAACCCGAAATTTTGATATACAGTACACCCTTTCATACACAGGTTATGGGGGGTCGGTCCTTAAGCATCTGGAAAATTGACATACAGACCTGCTTCTCACACATTTTGTGGGAGTCTCACACATTTGGAACCATTTTCTCACACTCCCACTAGCCTGTGGTTTTTCATTGATCTATGTTTCAGTTGCACCCTAAAAATTTAAGTTTTAACATTTTAGCATATTTCTGTATCACGACTCAATGGCACAAGTCATCTACCAGTTAAACTTTAAAAAATGGCTGAAAATGGCCTGAAATGACTCAATTTGAAAGAAAAATCTTCAGAAATAGGAAATATTTGGGAATTTCTGAAGTTCCAGCATGCCAACGCCCCAAAAAGCTAATTCTCCAGCAAAGTGGCACAAAGCCCTTGGCAGCTCTATACGAGCAAAGAGAAATGATACGAGAAATCCGTGATACAAAGTTCACTGTGAGACATCACGTGAGAGGCTGCCATAAACATGTCTGGCATCCTCCAAACCACTGTAAATAGTGTAGCGCCACTGGGATTAGTGTATCCCGGCATGCTCGCGAGCCGTGTACATAGCCCATGTATGTGTACATAGCCCTTGTATATGTATTGCGCGTACCCTTACCTGTGTTGTATGACCTACTGTGTATGAGCCTTCCAGTCTAGTGTCTAACCTTCCTGCATTTGCCTGCCATGTTTGTCTCCGTGTTATTGTTGCTATTTGTGCGGTCCTTTTAAGGACTTGTTATAAAGAGCAACTTTGCGTGAATCTGTCTCTCCTCATCTTTATTCGCCACCGCTGCAATGCCTCATTCTGCCAGGTGCCAAAATACATTTTATGCATTTATGAGTTTAGGGTTGCCAGTTTTCACACATCTGGTGTGACCCTCATGGTTTCAGACTCTTACGCTCAAGCAAGAAATCTTATGAAAAATCTATATTATTCCATTATAAACCTAAAATTTCATAAATCAAAAGAGTTGTGGTACAGTGCAAACCCTACAGACTATTTACAAGGTAATAAAATGGTTACATACATGCAAATATGTGTTCGGACTGTCTAGAATTGAAAATCTCACCCCAGCCAGCTGACCGAAGTTCGCAACCCCGTGAATTACTAATCTGTTTGTGTATTTCTGCTGGACATCATCTGTCATCCCCAGCTTTCACAAAACTTCCAAAAATTTCCCATTTAATTTCTTATGCCGACTCCACGATGTATCAAAACCGTGATGGGCAAAGTCACGATGCAGATGGGTTGACTGTAATAAGCTTTATGGCAATCCATTTTATTGAGTTGTCTGTGAGTCAGATGTTCTTAACTCAGGGACTGCCAGTAATCACACTAAGATCCTTTCCATGTTTCAGAAAGTAAACTACACATACATCACCTACTGCTTTTCCATAACAAATTAAAATGCAGAACACTTTGGATGTGATGTCTGTCCATCTCAAAGGCACACTACATCAGTAACCCTAACCCTAACCAAACCACAAGTTTTCAGATAGAATGAGGAAGTCAGCATGTGGCCTTGGAGAGAGCTGGGGGTGAGAAGCAGACCCACAGTACTGCAGACAGCCAGTATCTGTCCAGCTTTATGCCTGAGCATCTCCATAGAACAGAAACACCCAGACAGTCAGATTTGATGTAGACAACCACCCAACTTTAGCTACCGAATCCAGTATTAAAAGTTAGAAAACATGCTGGAACATGTGCTCTGCAGCTTCTGAGAAGTTAAATTGATAGTTCAGAGGATGTGATTGTTGAATGGGAATATGTCAGCGTTGTGTTTATATGTAAATTATGCTCTAATAACAGTGTTTCAGGTGAATATATAATTTCAGTACCAATACTTTTATGTAAGACAGTGATAATATTCACATTTATGACATATGCAATACACAAATTATGATTGTATACCTCTCTTTAAGTAATAACATTATTTTCAAAAAAGTTATGAATTATCATTTTGTGGTACTCTTTCCTTGATTTCGGTACTAAAGTACCAAAAATGGCACACTCTTATTCTGTAAGAGGAAAACACAATAATTTACTCATGCTGTTGAACCATATCTAACTAAAGTTTTCAACATGATATCAAGAAAAACGTAAAATTCAAATAAAAATAACTCTTCTAAAAGCGTGTACCTACTTGTTGCTGTCGTGGTCTTCAGTTCAAATCATAAACTTTCCAAATCCAAAACACACTTATATACCAGTATTATACATAACCCCTCCTTGTGTCCTATAGTTACTGCCCTGAAAAAAACACTCCCAGTGGCATAAAGGCCTGTTTCTCACACATATCATCTGGGGTAGTTTCACTTTAACATGAATGGTCAACTTGTTGTCACTGAGTATCAGTTCATTCCATTACTGCTTTTGAATTCTAAATGTACATGGAAATAAGCAGTTTAAATTGAATGAATTTGATTCTGTCCAAAAATATGACCCACATAATACCCTCATGTAAGCAGGGATATCATACTCATACAGTATCTCAACCTAAAATAGTATTCCTGGACTTTTTACAGCTGAAATATATCCACCAAAAGAAGAGAATTTTTGTTAAAACAAGAAGTGTTTTGTTTAAAATCTATATTCTTTGGTTATTCTGTATAAAATTAATTGAAGATAATTTTCAACAAAAATATCCATGGATATATTCAGGCATACAAATTACAGAAAGAATTGAAAAATGCCATCAAATGTCATTTTTTCAGATATCTCTCTTTCTCTGTTGTGGGGATTAGTATTTTATGAAATCCATATTTACCTTGGTTAGGATATAGGAGCCATAGGAGGAACTCAGGCATTGTTCCTTTTCTACACTTGTCCCAAATAAACAGCACCATTTGTCCTCAATTTACTGTTTATTGCACAATTGGTCTTATTACAATCATAAGACTCTTACTCAGACTGAAAAACACTTGTGTCTTTAACCATATTGGAGTTTCTTTCACCGTTACTATAGATACCATTAGGGTTTTGCAGATTTTCCCCTAGATACCAGCAATGTTAATTGAACCACTCTGAAACTCTACATGAAGTATGGCTTTAAACAAATGCACATGATCAACAACACAAGCATTCATAATACATAAGCAACAATTACTGTGGCATTGAGGTGCTCTCACGCACAAAATCCACACACATGCACAAATGTAGGTGCAAGATAACTACGGGCCAGGGATCTGCAAGAAGTTTGGAGTGCAGATACAGTACTGTGTGGTACAAGGAGACTTTAATTCAATGCAAAATGTGGGAAACGCCCCCATTACAATCATCACACCACACAAGTGAATAAATTTAATTCCACCCCAAAGCCCGTCATTTTTGTCACATAGCACATTCCTAACATTGTCCCCCAACATGCCCTGAGAAAACCATAAACAGAAACTTAGAGACGAGGAGCCTTATATACCCCAATAATGTAATAATTTCCCAATAATAACACCCAAAAAATAAATGCTGCCCATAACATGATTAAAAGTGGAATAAAATCTTGTCTAATAATGTAACATAATATTTTACTGATAAATTAACAAGTTATGACATTACAAAAAATCATATTTAAGGGTTGGTAATGATTTCCAAATGGATAACGCAGTAATTTTGTCTGATAATGTACAGTACTGTGCAAAAGTCTTAGGCAGTCAAAAGAAATGTTTAAAGCTATTTATCTGGGCAGTAAGTGCACA